>CAIGRB010002362.1:0-35351 GCA_903798255.1 Fraxinus quadrangulata | reverse complement strand
GGTAGTGCGCCTGAGGCCCCGGATCCACCGTTATCATTAACTTCTCGAGAATCTCGAGTTCGAGCATCGGTCATGAACCCTTCTTGTTGTTCCTCTAGTAGTGGATGTTCATGCACCGAATGCGCATTCCTTTGACTTAATAACTGTGTTAGCGCTGCGACTTACTGGCGAAGTTCTTCGAAGGCACTTGGATTGACCATCTGTGGTTGGGCTACGGGCACTGCAGATGATTCTTCTTGATGAGCTTGGGGTTCCACAACAGGTGGGGTCCTGGCGTGGACGAGCTCGTTGGAGGAAAATCTAAACGTGTGTTGATCATGGCTTTTGGTAGCGATTTCCCACAGACGGCGCCAATGATACTGCCAAAAATCGTACATGTAGATTTCCGAGCTCGACGAGGGAGAATGAGCACGAACAAGATCTTATGATACCTGAAACAAAGGCGTCGAGGTGTGTCCTCGTCGCCCCTCCAATACTTAAGTCAGAGAGAGAGTTTGGGAAAATATATGTGCTGTGAATTATGTTAAAACTTACCTTTATAATGGTTTGGAATGATATATTTATAGGAGTTGGTTGTGCATTCCTAGTGAGATTATATTGTTGAAATCCCTAGGAGTTCTATCGTGATTAGAAGTGTGCTATGAATTTAACCTTTTAAACTAAATCTTGAGTAGTATAGAATATCTTTTATGGTATGAGTTCATTGAAAAAAAAAAAAAAATTTAGCCCACCCTAAAGTATCTTTTTGGTTCCACCCCTGATGTACATGTCATTATAACTTTTTATTTTGCTCGATTAACATTATTTGAAGTCGCTTTTGGTTTAATGGTGATTTTTTGTTCGAATCTTAATAATTATATCTTCTTTTCTTCCAACTAAAATAATTGAAACTCCATTTTTCTAGAGGTGTATTAAAGTTTTTTAAAAATCGAATATTTATTTTTTTAAAAATCAACATGAGCATGCAGTATGACCCACTTTACCTGACTAGCACGTAATTCAATTTTATTTTATTTTATTTTTTGTAAACGGCAGTTCCTTTCAGCCTCAAGGCACTTCCAAACAACCATGATCAAACATAAAATTATAATGATGTCGTACTAAAAAAATTCAGAAAAGACGAGTTTTTAGGTTGGAGGTTTTTTAAACATAAATTTATGTTCATAAGAGTGATACGATCTTAAATTAAGTTAGAAGTGGAAATAGTAAACCAAAATTAATTTGAAAAATTAGATTTGAGTTTGCCAACCTTTTACGTGATGTGATTATGGGTTCCCAAACATGAATTCTTAGATCTCGGCCACCAACCTATTTACATCTATTAGTCTGGATCCTCACATGATTGACAACTATCAATTTGGATGATATAATCTTGCTCAACTTTCACGTGGCATAATTTTGTAGGGTAAAATCATCAAACCAATTAGCATTTTTATCAAATTAAATTGAGAGTATTGTTCGATTTTATCATCCACACTGACTATTTTGGTTATGTGTAAACTCTTGTTTACAATTTTAAATAGATTGGAGATGTAAAAGTCCACCTTCGAGGGTTGGGGACACTTATCATGCACTGTGCAAGGTCAAGAAATCCGACCAAGGGCTTACCCATATCCTTGCTTTAATAAGTCTAAAGTTGATTATTTAGTATAAAATAATGCTTTAAAAAAAAAAAAAAACCAACTTCATAAGTAGGCCAAAGATTTCACAAAATTTGCATGTAATTTTGCAAACTTCTCTTCATTTTTCAATTAATAAAAATTGATATAATCACTTTCAAAAAATAAGTCATTGAGTTACTATCCATAAAACTAGTATAGAGTAATTTAGGTTCATACCCTATTAATTATTCCAACAATGATCATATAATCAAGGCCATGAGGACTTTCAATAAATAAATAAAAACAACAGAAATTTGAGCATATGAAATAAAAAATTGAGTTTTGGTTGAATTTGGGCACTTGAAATTGGAAATTGAATTTAGGAAAAACAAAATACATAAATACAATGCTTTTAAGTATATAATTTCACTTCTAACAAACTTATAAAAATCAAAAATCAAAAGATGTATAATATTAATATATTTTTTAGATATTATGAAAGAAATTTAGGAAAATTAGCTAATTTAGGATATTTTCATCAACGATATCATATTCTAATATATATCATTTGAATATTATTTCTCACGTCTCCCACATTTTCTCTCTTACACTTTACACATTTTCTTTCTCTTTCTTACAACTCACACTTTTCTCTCTCTAATATATATTATTTAATAATGGAGAGCGTTCCGCTACCAATGTTTTTGATACATGGTTTTGACAAAAAACCTCAACCTTTAATTTAAGTTAATAAAACCTTGTAGATGATTATCTTGTCGGAGCGCGTCTTGGTCTGCACCACCAGCTTCTTCAGGCCCTCGATCGTGTTGTCCTTATTGCACTTCACGCGGACCTTCTTTCCTAGCATGTCGTTCACGACAAATTCAATCATCTTCTCTTCCCGATATCGATTCTTAACACTAATTCTCAAATCCTTTTTCCTGGATTCTAACAATCGAGTTTTGTGGACTCTATTTATATTCTATTTCCATGCCTTCGAGAATGGGGAGGAATCGGGAGTGGGCCTCGACGGTTCTAGAATATCTGATGAATTTTTTGTCACAACCATTCAAAGAACCATTTCAGTTGTTGCCCCCGATTTTTGGTGACTGATTTTGGTTTGATTGTGGTGGTGATGGCGGTTTGCGGTGCTCTTTTGTGATGGTAGTGGTGGTTTTGACCGGCTAGATGACAATGTGCAGGCGTTGCTATTGGCTAGGAAAGGAGATGTGGCTGGGGTAGGGGGTTTGAAAGAGAGAGCCCTTTTTTTCCAGCTTTTTATTTTTTTTCTAATTTTTAAAGTGCTGTCATTTGTAAAGTTTAGAAATTGTAAAGATCATCTAAACATTTGTGAAAGTAAATAATTTCCAATTTTATCAATTCCCCATTTTTGGAATTTTTACAATTGGTGATAATGTTTTCTTTGCAGGTCCTTTGATACCAATGTGGAGGTTTGTTGGGCAAATTGCTGTCAAACGACCTCCCGCGCTACGACATTAAATCGGTAAAACTCATTCAATCGACATCGACTAAATGACTTAACAAGTTTACACCTAATGAAATGACCTGACTTCAAAACTATTTGAGCTATTGGAAGAACCTAATTAATTAGAGCTACTCATGGCCCGCTGTCTCACCTTTTGGATGGCTAATACATATCGATCCTTATATATTGATCTACTTACCGATTTTAGGCTTAGCCCATCACTATACCTAATGTGTACCTTATATATATGCTGCATCCTTACTTGGTTAACATGTGGTGTAATTCTTGGCTTTCATTCGACCAAAATCGACTACTTTTCTGTGTGAATAGTGTTAGCTTTGAGTTGTTTTATGTTATTGACAAATTCGGTGAACAATGTTGTAAACGTTGAAGGAGTAATGTACAAATAGTTCAAAAGTTAGTTAGTAGGTCTAAGATTTTGAGTTTGGAACAAAGAGGAAAAACAATGCGAATTTTTGTTGGACTGTCGCCAAAGATTGGCTCGATCTACAAAAGCAGAAATATCGTCACTAGGCTGTCATCCCTTCTTCGCTCGAGCTACAAGGTGTCGCTCGACTGTCGTTGAGTCCTCGCTTGAGCGATAGTACTGTCCAGAAAATTTTAATTTCTCGATTTAAAGGCTTATTCCCCGGCCTATTCGTTTTCTAATCTACCAATAAATACTAAATCACATATGAACGTGAATCGAATTGGTTGAACATTGCGAGAGCTTCATCTGTGAGAGAATTATCATATTCCATCTTTCAACCTCCATCCATTGTGATTTTTTTGATGAGAAAAACATCGTTCTTATAATCCAAATACCAAATCACTACTTCATCTATATCTGATCAGAATTCTGAAGATCGAAAGAAGTTGACATAAGTTTCTGTCTGTGAAGAACGAGTCGTTCTTCGTGATTCACGGGAGATAAACGAATCTACAAGATTTAGAATGCTGCAGGGTAGTAGATTGAGTCTTAATTGTAATATGTAAATATGGATCATTTGTTCTCATTAATAGATACAAATTTATTGACTTCTTTATTTTCTTTATCTTTCTCACTAATTTGTTACACATTTATTTTTTAATGTTTTCCTTTATTTACCATGACTCGATCTCACCAAAGCAATTTTGTAACATGAATCGTTTTTACTAAATTGACTTCTTCTGGAAAATGGGGCAAAGGTGAAAACAAATCAAATATAAATGCCAAATAAAGGAGCTAATTGATACAACAACGTGGACCCCGATCTATTGTAATTGTTGTTTATGAAAACACAGAAGCAAATATTGACAACGAAAATGATTTCAAATTATAGATGACAAAAATTGTAACGATCGAAAATGGGTGGTAGAGGTGAAAAGTAGGTAGGTGGTAACTTGGTTGATTGTGGACAGGCAAAATGGGTTAAGATCGGAGGAATTATTTCAATTTTCAAAATTTTAAAAGAATTTTAGTAGAAAAACTAAAGGTCTACACTAGATGGTCGAATGGGTTATGGACTAGAATGAACCGCTCGACCATCTGTCTGGATCTCAGGGTTTGACAGGATAACCTTTTTTGATACTCTTGCGAAGAGGCTAACACTATAATTTTCCCAATTACAAAATGCAATATGCAAGCTGGCCTTAAGAGGGAGAAATGTGACATTGTAATCTTAACGTTAATATGCTCATATATGAATTTAAAAAAAAAAAAGAAGAAGAAGAAGAAGAAGCAAGTTTTTAGTTGCGAACCCTACTTCACTTTAATTGTTATTTGAATGAGGATGTATGAAATCATCAATCAATTTACCTTCTCGACAACCTTTCATGGACAATATATTATTGCATAAAATTCATGTTATCATATTTGACAAAATTTTATGCTACTTTCAACATATTACAATCCTCCCAAGGATCGAATTGCTTTAAATTTTTTTTAGATCTATCAACTAACAAAATAATTCAAATAATTGCCTCCAAGTTAATAGGTTGAGTTTATTATTATTATTATTATTATTAGACCAATTTATATCAAAATTGAGAGCTTTACAAAGATTATGTTAAGGAAGGGACGGATTTAGAGTGTGGACAGTTGGGAAATGCACACCAAATGCTACAAAATTGCCATCAATCCATTGTCGTTTACATTATACTTAAAAACACTTACAATCACGGCCATTAAAAAATATGTTCACTAGTGACTTCAAAACTTCCTACAAAAATATCACTATATTGTCCATAATGCGTACTAAACATTTCTTGAAGGCAATTTCTTCACTACAGCGAGCGTATACATTACAAACATGTAGTACCAGGGAAGCAAAGGTTGGGATGCATCTATTCTGTAAATACAGTAGAAACACAGAATCAAAGACGAAACACTTTTTATCTTGCTCAACCCTTTTTGTTTAGACCGTGAAAGAAACGGTGTTTTTTCCCTCTAGAATGCCGTTGAGAAGCCCTTGAAACAACATAGGGAATAAAATGCACCTGAAAAGTAACAAAAAATTAAAAATTAAATAAAAATCACTCACCCAAATATGAAACCTGATCTTCATAAAAACGTAAATGGAAAAAAATTCGCAGGAAGGTAAAGAATAAGATGAAAGATTAGAGACATGGTAATCCTAACAGTTTCAGTGACGCCTAAGACGACATAGTAAAGTCGAAAAATTTTTCTTTTATGAATTAAGGGAAGATAGTCTTTTCAGTCATGTTAAAGATTATTTTGGATGGAAACCATGAGTAAAGACTAAATGCCAATGGACATAAAACTGGAAGGTTCAGCGTTGCAATGTCAAGATACAAAGCATGGAGATAAAGTGCAAAAGGGATAAAGGTTAGAGACGGTGTGTAATTTAGCCGAAATACCAGCTTTTCTATAGAAGACCATGTTAAACACCTTCAGTGTAACCATCAAACTGCGAAAAGATCATGGAGTTGAACAACAAAGACACAGAGAAAGTCTACCAGTGATTATTCCTCAAGAGAACATCACTGCAGGACAGTATTAATTTGATAACTTTTAACAGCAGTGTCATCTATTGCACAAAAACAGACCATTCATGTTAAGCAAAACTTCTCAAAGCTTAGAACCGAAATACCTGAGAAGTATTCCGAATGCCATAAGTCTGAAGTGCAGAGTTGTCGTCAAGTAGCTTTACGTTGTGGTATGAAAGGCAAAAATTAGCCCATACATGCTTCCTGCAAACCATGAGTGTTAATAATCATATATGTGAATTTCAGAGTTCCCAACGAATAACTACAAAAAACTAAACCTCAATTTGTAGTCGGCTACATGAGTAATTTTTCTCCACTCCATTCAGTTCATTGCTAGACCTACTCGAAAATTCAGAGCAATTAGCTCTGTAGCAACTTCAATATGTAATGTCAGTTTTGTTTTACCCTTCCCTCGTCTCGCTTGTTCTATCGAGATACCGCCATTTTTATAAACATAAACCTCTTATCTATGCCCAGAACATGAAAAAACTACCTAGTCATCCTTCCTTTTAAGTTAGGATCAGAAGCCCTTCAATTTTAACCAGCATTCAAGAAGCAATAGAGTTTCAAGAATTCTTTCATAATGACTAAAGTATAAAAGTATTCATAAAACCAAAATATTACGGCTCTTTATCGGATCCCAAATATGAATGAGGAAACAATGAGGATAATTTCTGAAATTTTTTCCAGGGAAACCGAATATAACTGTGGCATACCAAGAAATTTGGCGATGGCCCATCCTTGTTTCCTCCATATCATTCACTTTTTTCTTGATTGCTAATTTCAAATCCTTCACGGATGCAGAATTCATCACCGCCACATCTTCAAATAAAAAAACAACGAAGAAATGGAATTTAAATCGACACTAACATCAGTTACACACATACTCGTAAACTGTTTGTAAAAATGCCTAGCTGGAAAAAATTCGAGTACCTACAGAGGTGCCATCCATTTTCACGACGCAGATGCGCATGGCGCTACCGAGTTCCAAGTTGATTAGAGTGTCCACGTCAGACAGCGTAGGGTTCTTCGTTACATCGGAAAGTATGGGATCATTAAGGAGAGCCGCCAGTGTGGACTGTAATTTAGCTTTCTTGACTAAGCTGGTGTTGTACTCTGGGCCGGTGTTCGCTGCGGTGGCGGCGTCCGCCGTCGTACTATTGGAAGATGCGTCCATGTGTTTGCAAGCCGGTGAAAGTGCTTGATTTTTTATTGTTTATTTTTGTCTAAAATAATTAATTTGTTAATATGAGACTGGCGAATTTTGTGCATAGCAAAAACAAATGGTATGTTAATTTTGCTATAAACAAATGGTATATGTTAATTTTCTAGGACCGTAAGAGTATAATTGTCGTCCACTAATAAACTTACAATTTACAATACTCTCTCTTGAATGACATATTAAAAAAATATATGTTTCGTTAAAATCTTGTTAAGGAAATCCAACGTGACAAAACTTGAGCTAAGTAAAAAGAGTATACATTCTCCCCATAATTTCAATTCTTGTATCAATTGATTCATGTCATGTATGTCAGTTTCTTCAATATTGATATCTCGTACGTCAATGTTTTCAAGAAAATTTAGTGGGATAAAACTTGATGATTGTACTAACATGATGATTAAAAAAAAAGAAGCTCTTGTTGATCTCTTCACGAGTTTCATACGCATCATAGTATTATTTTGAGGTTAAATGCAAGTTATGAACATTCATTGTACAAAGAATATGTGTCGTTAAAACATTATTAGGACATATGGGAAAAATTCTAATGAAGGAACAAAAAAAGTACGTTATTTTTTTGAGTATGCTACAAAAGTTATCTGCTTAAAAACATTGTCAAGAAAATCAAATGGGACAAAATCTTTATCAAGGGAAAGAGTACAACACGCATTCATCCCCTCCTGATAAAATGACTTGAATTAAATGCTTCAAGTATATTAAATCTTTCAAGGATAACATTAATAGTTATGATATATGAGTTGACGATAACGTTCAACATCATCAAGATAACATGATACGAACTTGTGATTTCATCTACCACGATTTTTGCGAAATTCACTATGTTGAGAGTTGTGCACTACATATTACGACTTCATTTTTCTCTTTTCCTTTTCATATAAATATAATACACCTTTAAATTTTCGTACTGCGAGTCCATAAACTTCAGATTCTTTAATAAATTCAATTTAGAATTACGTCCCTTTTATTTGACCAAACATTACATCGATCAATATATTTCGACGCATTTATTTCGATTCCTTGTTGTATGATACAATACATCATGTGTAAAAGTGTTGTCGACAATTTTTTTATTTTTCGATCCTATTTATTTTGAATGACATAATTTATAGAGATATCTCAATTTTCAACATATCAGGTACATGAACTTTTTTGAAGTTTTATAATTTGTTACGTCTAAATACTTATAAAGAGTATATGCCTTTTTAATGGGACCATATGTACAAATGACTCTATTTTCTTTCGTTAACAAATGCATCTAAAAAAAAAAAAAAATTACCTCTCAAACTTCTGATTCGAATTATTTTTTGTGAGGATGCTGATGTATTTATATATTATTTTCAATTTCTTAATTTCTCTCCCTAATACTGAGAGAATTGTCTACTCAAATTGACAATCAACAAACCGTGTTATAAAATATCACCCGTTAGAATTTGAGATATTATATAAGGGTTCAAACTACTCATTGATTCTCAGTATTATTTACTTACCATCTCAGTGCACTGTGGTGGATCAATTTTATATATATTGTATTATCAAAATAACTAGATGAAAATTTAGGCTTGGACCATAAGCCATTATAACAGGAAAAACTATGATATTGACATGATACGTAATAACATTCCTTAAACAAAAATGAGAAGTACTTTATTTCTAATTATGTTAATGGTAGACATTTAACAAGTAATAGTGTTAAATCATTTATCGACATGTCACCTAATGCTTATTAAAAGGTTGAAATTTAGGATCACTAGTTACAACAACACACACCTTTTTGATTGTAAAATCTGAAAATAATACTTATAATTTGAATAGTAATTTTGCAAATTTCAGTTTGCGAACACTATACAATCATCTATTATTTATATCAAATCTATTAGATACAAATAATATTTAGATGGATAACGTGGAGAATGATGGGGTTCCATTTATCATCCTGGTTAATTTTCAAAAATACAAGGAATTTAGTCCATATTTTAATTAGTGATGTTTAATAAAAATATTTCATGAAGTGGGCAAACATCATATATGATTTCATTCAATTGAATAATCTTTTGGTTCTTCACTGAATATCTATTTAATTTTTAATTTCACATCATTATTGATCCAGTGATGGTCCAATTGATCATGTTAAACAATAAAGTTAAATTAAACTTTTAGTTCAATATAAGATATAATTCAATTATTTAATTTTGAAGAATATGATTAAATATTATATAATTATATATAATTCGAGTAGTCAAACTAATTAATGTCATCATAATATTAGTTATATATTTTCCTTCAGGGATAAGCATGGCTTCAAAATGATACATTCTTCGAAATATGTGCTATTTTTAGTGCACATTATATCTTATTATTGCACATTTAAAAGTAATATGTCAATATTCTTTTCAAATATTGAAAATTATAATTCATACTCTTTAAAAGCAATCAAATAATATTATAATAAATTATACAAGGATTTAGTTTTCACGAGTAAAAACATAATTTATGTTAAATTTTATATTATTATGCTCTTCGAGAGCAATTAAAATCTCACTAGAATATTAATAAGAATTATAATATGCTATTTTAGAGCACGTTATATTTTATTATTTATTTTTCAAGAGCAATATATTTATATTATTCTGCAATATTGAAAATTATAATTCATGCACTTTAGGAGCAAATAATATTCTCCTGAAATATTAATTATAATGTTGTGCTACTTCAAGAGCAACAACATAATGGATTATCAATTTAAAGTTTATAAAGCAATATTTAAAAATATTTAATCAGGTTAAAAATATTAATTACCATACAAATATGATGTGATATAAAAATTAATTACATACTATGGATTAGGAAAAAAATCTTCATGTATAAAAGTTAATAAAATTGACTAAATCATTTATTGGCTAAATCTTTTACCAATGTCTAAAAGATAAGAAACACATAAATTCACATATAAAAGTTAAATGCATGAATAATCTTAGCAATCATGCTATATGACATAATAATTGACATAATGTCATATGACAAGCTATTATTGGATTGTTAAAAATATAATCAAAAATTTCATCCAATCACGTTTTGATAACATCTATCATGTCAACCATTATGAATAACTTCAAAATGAATTCCACCTACACAAAAGTAAAAGACGTGAATTCTACATATTAAAAAGCATGAATCAAAATGCAAGGGTTATGGCAGAATTAAAGTATATGTAAAAAAACAAAAAACAAAATAAAAAAATCACATGTACATAAAAAAATTGGGAATTAATGCATATGTATTTCATATGTCACCAAATTGATTTTGGTACATGTTAGGGATGATTATACTTTCACTTTGATTTTCAAAGAATCGTGCTTATAACGTGTTATGAATGAGAAAAAAATAAAAAAAAAGAAAAAAAAAAGTCGTGTTTTGTTGAGAATCAAAGTCCCATATTTATAGGGAAAAATTAGGGATATGATAACTTCTAGGACTGTAGGGGTATAATTATCATTTACTAATAAGCTAACAATTTAAAACAAATTTTTTTTTTTCGATGGATTTATAGTTTAGTTTTAAAAGTGTATTATAGTATAAAATATCCTACTTTTAAAATCTTAAGGTAAAGGGTGATTGGTATTTATAATTCCACCATTTTTTTAATTTTTTTTTTTGTAATTAAGGAATTGGGGACCAAAAAAATCAGGTCTTGAAGTTGAGGAGCCTTCAATTGAAATTACATTGGACTTGGAATGAACAAGAGGTTGAAATTGGGACGAAGTAATGGAGTTCGGAAGCTAAGGACCTACGTTGCAAAAATAAAAGGACATAGACTGAATAAGGAATATTTCATAACGAGGACCAAATTGTACCATTTCGAAGTTAAACGGCCCTTTCATTTAGCTGTTATTGCAAGGATTATATTGAAAAATAGGGACAAAATTGAGTACCCTATGCTATCGTACAACGTAAGTTGTGGAAAATATTAAGCCCCTATTTGGCCTCCATATTGGGGTGTTGAAAATTTTTGGAATAATGATTGAGGGGAGAATGTCTGATAGAAAAGTAATGAAAAATTTTAGATTTGTGTGTAATATTATTTTATTTGCTGAATGTGTGGTTGAAATGGAGAGAGAAAAATTAATGTAATGTAATGGAAAAAATATGGGGGGGCTAAAATGGCTTGTTTCCTAGTTTGACTTAAATTGTACTTCGAAACATACTCGTAGTCTAGATAGGATTTCGACTCTCATATATAGTTTACATTATTCTATAATTAGGCACATACAATTCTAGAGAGAGAATACATAGAACATCAAGGTCAAATAGCAAAAAACTAGGATTTGAGAGATTTTGGGATTGAACAAGATTCTTGGTGAAAGATCTAACTATTTCCTTCATCAAAATTTCAAAACCTAGTGATAAATTATTAGTTGGGGCAAATATGTAATCAATGTATGACCCTTTATTTCAATTTTCAAAATTTTAGTAATTTAATTATTATGTGTATGATTTTTAATATTTTGAATTATTTGATCACTAATTTAACGATTTGTGAATTTGTAACAAATCAATAGGTAAGTTACATATTTAGGCCACATAATAAAATTCGATAATTTTGGATAAAAGTGCAAATATATGTTTTTATAGTTATCCTGGTTGTTACGTGGATTATTAGAAATTGAATGCATTTAGTTAAAGCATATTTGGATTCACATAGAGATATGGTGAATTGACTTAATTGAATATGATCAATTTGAATTCAAAAGAGGTAAATTGATTAATTATTAAGAATTTGATCGAATATTACAATAGGTAATGAATCTTGATTTGCCAATTAAAGGTGAACATTAGAAGAAATTGAAAGTCCTAACACCTTCATACAATAAAACCCTAAATTGATTATATTTGTAAATTAAGATAAAATTAGTATATTTAGATAATTTAGATAATTAATTACAAATTATTCTTTATTTTTCATCAATTAGGAGTTAGAAATAGTAAATTCGGTATTAAATAATAGTGTATGTGGGAATGATAATCCAAACTTTTTTTTTTTTTTGGGAATGATAATCTGAATTCATAGGTTCATTACATTACTTGTTACAATATAATACACTTGTGATACAAAATATTCACAATAGAGGTTTTCATGGATGACCTTTCAGTATTTAGATTTTCATTTGATACTTGTCTCAAGAATCTCATCATTGTTTTATGAAGGTGTGAAGACACCAATCCTAAACTTGAGAAGGACGCTCCCTTCCATAGTTTATCAGCTATAAGTACTGGAAGTTAAACAATTATATGGTATTTGACTTTGATGGTTCGTACATGGTTGGTCGTTCTCATGGTCGTGGTCGTGGACATGAGTATTCTAGCGTTGAATATTATTACCACTTTGATATCTTCAATAGAGCCATAGATTTTCAGATGATATAGTTAAATGCAAAATTTAATGTGCCATCACTAAAACCCATTTCTTTAAATGCGGCTTTGAATCCAAAAAAACTCTTTTGAGCCATTTAACATGGATAATTTTTACAAGATTGTGGAGAAGATTTATCCTCAAGATTTTGCACAACGATATATTTATTGTTTGAAAGTTGACTTATAACATTATGAGAGTGATGTGATTTTTGTACCTTGATTTCAAATACCTACACTTTCTGATTTATATCGAGAATTGGTTGCAATTAGAAAGTCGGATACTTAAGTTAATTTGACTAAATTGATTTGTTCGGTATAGACACTATCTGATTCAACGATGATCATGGAACGGTCGTTTTCATCAATGGAACATGTAAACACAGAAATTCCTAATAAAATGGATACGATTTTCTTGTTGATTGTATGATATTTTATATTGAATGAGAATTTACTATGAATTTTGGCCTAGATTTTAGTATATATGAATTTTATGTTTAAAATATCGTCGGGTACAACTATAGTCGGTAATGTTATTGTTGACATATGATTGACCTCATATTTTGATTATAACAAACATATTGTTTTTTATAAGTAACATTTGAATTTGAGTTTTCATAGCTATTGTTGCAAAGTTGATCTGTTGGAGACAAAAAGATTGCTATCAAAAGATTCGCAATTAATGATTAATGAAAATCGAGATGGAAGCCGAAGATTCACGTCAAATCGATCAAAGACAAGAACAAAACAAGAATTCAGGTCTAACCGATCGAAGATATTAAATTTAGATATTTTGGATTCATAAGTAAAAGTAAAATGCTTTAATCGTTAGCAATGAATCATTATAAGCTCAAAAGATAAATTTTTATGCACAAGAAAAATTATTTCATAAAAACGCTTGCATAAAAATTAATTTTCAAAATGTAAGAATTTTAACTTTATATTTAAACATTTTACAAGTATCACTTACTTGAAAAATTAAGTAAAAATGCGTTTCAAAAGCCTACATTTTCAAAACAATCAAGAAAGAAAAATTCGGGAAAGTACTGTCCAAACGGACGTCCGGTCAAATTTTTAATTGTTCTTAATTCTGACGCATAACGGCCAGTTGGGTTGTCCGGACGTCCGTTTGTACAGTACTTTTTATGCACAAGAAAAATTACTTCATAAAAACGCTTGCATAAAAATTAATTTTCAAAATGTAAGAATTTTGACTTTATATTTAAACATTTTACAAGTATCACTTACTTGAAAAATTAAGTAAAAATGCGTTTCAAAAGCCTACATTTTCAAAACAATCAAGAAAGAAAAATTCGGGAAAGTACTGTCCAAACGGACGTCCGGTCAAATTTTTAATTGTTCTTAATTCTGACGCATAATGGCCAGTTGGGTTGTCCGATTCAGTATGTGGATGTTAGGATGGGTTTTCCGATTGATTAGATAAACTGGTGTTTTGACTGCTATATATAGCATTTCACTGTGCATTCAACACAACATTTTTTAAGAGCATTTAAGTGAGATATTCTTGAACAAAATTATATTGATTTTACATCTTATTTATCTTTATCAAATTATTTACTTTGAAAAACTTTTTATTAAATTAATTTTTGAAAATTATTCTACTTATCAAAGTTTTTCTCATCTAACATTTGAGTTTCATTCATTATTATTTATTAAAGTGTAGGCATATTTCTCTCTTGGTATTTAATTTATTAAGAGAGAAATTTAAAATTGTAAAATTAAATTCCTTTAAATTTGTGGGTCGTGTTGAGGTCCCGTGAAACTAAATATTGTATAATGATCGGTACTCCTTATTAAGTCACTGAAAGCATTCTAAATGGTTGAATTGCACTACGAGTCAATCAATATAGTGAAAATGCTTTATTCGTGCCGGAGAGCTTGGTAACGGAGGACGTAAATCATTTTTTTGGATTAAACCTCCACAATTATATTGATTGCTTCCTCTTTCCCCTTGTACTTATCGTTTTTATATTTGCGCTTATTATATGAATTTATCTATTTAGTCTTTACTTACTCAAATTTAAATTAATTTTCGAAAAGTTTTAATAATAGATTCATCCCTCTCTTGATTAGTCATTCTCGGGCTATCAGTTATATTGCTGATTTTTTTTTTTTTTGGTTATACATGCTTTTTATTCGTATATTAATTTTTAAATTTTTTAGTAACGTTAATTATTGGCTTCATCCCTGTCTATACATATGTCCATCCTGTTCGAATATCAATTTAATTAGAAATATATTAGGATTGTTAATTTCAAATACAAATCAATTTAGAAGTTAAATTATGACATGGTCAAAAGTAGGCTCAACTTTGTCATGTAAGAAAATTAAACGCGTACTTCCAGCCATGTTATTCAATATTAATGAGAATATGCAGTAGAAATTAAGCCTGGCACTACCGACAAGCCTTCTACCAATACCCACTTTATAACCTTTTTATTTGATGGAAATAAATATACATGACTTTCAATTTAAGAGAGAAAACACCACCGGGAATTTTGTACCAGTTAGGCTAAGAATCCTTTGACATCTTCATACAGGAAACCACTAAATAACTTCCATCCATCATAGAAGTCTCTGATTTTCTCCACAATAACTCCCCTTCAATAAATGGGAAGTAATTATGACAAGTATTTACTCACCATTAAATTAACTTATCTTTGAATTAACGTGACCTTATTTTTAAGATTGAATATGTGACCATATACGATTACATTCTCCCACTTAGTCCATATATTCAACAACTTTAAGTGAGTACTTTATATGGACATATCCTGAAACTGTCAGTAATTTACTCAAATAAAAAAATATAATACTTGAATTATGGCTATCATGTTTTAACAATCAAACGTTTTCTTCAATGTATTACAAGTACGTTTACTTTTAAAAGAGTACTTTATTTTATGAATGAACTTCCTATAAGTCATTCAAGGTCCAAACTTTAATAATCACAATGGATATCCATTACAAACTTAAAGTGCACTAACAAAATTGTTTCAAGTATAGAAACAACAATCTTTAAAATAAGAATTAGAGTATCATGATTGATCACGCAATTCCCATGTTCTTGACATGAGCTTTATAAACTCTAGCCGGCAATCTTTTAGTCATGAGACTGCTTTGACATGCTCAATATTCACTTCCTTTTTCTTTATATAATCTCTAACAACTAGTTACTTTATGTTGATATATTTTCTTCGGCTTCGACTTTAGATATTCCTTGAAAAGAAAATTGCAGCCAAGTTATCACAATAAATCTTCAAAGGCTTCTCTATAGTATTACAATTCTTAAGCGTTTGACAAAATTTCTTAACTATAATGCATGCATTGTAACTTCATAACAACCAATAAAATTTGCCTCCATGGTAGACTATGCAATTATAGTCTGCTTACTGCTTTTCCAAAATACAACTAATCTAGCTAGAAGAAAAATGTACCCTGAAGTTGACTTCCTTGTGTCTACAAATCTAGAAAAATCTGAATTAGAATATCCAACAACTTTAAGAATATCAGAATGCTTTTATACGAGTCTATAGTCTTTAGTTCATTGAAAATACCTCATCACTTTCTCGCAGCTCTCCAATGTTCTATATCCGGATTACTTTGATATCTGCCTAGTACACCAACTACAAATACAATATTGGGTCTAATACAAACTCATGCATACATCAAGCTACCAACAATGGAAGCATAGGGTATAGAAGCTATGTGATCTCTTTCCAATTCATTAACTGGACAGTGTTTCTGACTGAATTTATCACTTTTAACAATGGGTGCTACACTCAATGCACAATCTTTCATTCAGAATCTTTTCAAAACCTTTTCAATGTAGGGCTTTTGAAACAATCCTCATGACCTTTTAAATCTGTCTCTATGAATCTCTATGTCAATGACATAAGAGGCTTCATCCATATCCTTCATTTCAAGATTTCGGTTAAGAAATTGTTTAGTGTCATATAACAAACCCTAATCACTAGTTGCAAGTAAAATATCATCTATATATAGGACTCAAAAAATATATTCACTCCCATTAACTTTAAGATATATGCACTGATCAATGATATTTTCTATAAAGTCATATGAAGTAACATTGTAAAACTTTAAATACCATTGACAAGAAGCCTGTTTTAGCCCATATATAGATTTTCTTAATTTGCAAATCATGTGATTACATTTATTATTAGTAAATCCTTCAAGTTGTTTCATGTACACATCTTCTTCAAGATTTCAATTCAAAAATGTCATTTTCACATTCATCTGATGTACCTCTAGATCAAAATGGACTACTTAAACTCTTATAATTCTAAATGGATCTTTTTTAGAAATCAAAGAAAACATTTCATGATAATTGATACCTTCTTTTGAGTGAAACCATTGGCTACAAATCTAGCTTTATATCGTTCTATATTGCCAGATAAATTTCTTTTGTTCTTATAGACCCATTTAGAGCCAATGGTTGTATGTTTATCTGACAATTTAACGAGATTCCAAAATTTATTTTTAGCTATAGATTCAGTCTCTTCCTTCATGCCATCATACTAAAAACTTGAGTTTTCTTCTTCAATGGCTTGTGAAAATGAGCTACGATCATTATCAAGTCCAATTCATGTATCAGACTCTTGAAGATATACAACATAATCACTGAAAATTGTTGGTTTCTTTATTCTTGAGGATCTCTTAATACCTACAACGTTATTTTTATTTTATATATTTTGTGTAACAATAGGTTCTGCATTGAGTGGCGATTATCATTTTGCGCTTTCCTCATGCAATAACGATTATTCTTGAGTTAATCTATTTCCAATTGCATTTGAGTTCTTTCTTTAAAAATGAATCGATATACCTTGATTGGAAGATGACCCAATTGATTCGTTAATTTCCTAAAAATCAATATTTCTAGGAAATTCACTCCCACTCATTTCATTATCCTTTAGAAATATTGCATTTCTAGTTTTAACTATTCGTGGAGTGTGCGAAGGACAATATAATTTATAATCTTTGGTGTTCATGGGATAGCCTATGAAATATCCACTATCCATCATCGAGTCCAATTTCTTTATGTGAGGATTATAAACCATCATTTCAACTAAACAACCTTAGATGTGTATATGTCTCAAACTAGGCTTTCATCCATTCCATATTTCAAATGTTGTTTTAGGAATTACCCTAGATGGAACCCTATTTTACATATACATCACAATTTTTAAAGCTTCACTCCATAAATGTAATGAGAGACTTGAGTTGCGTATCATGCACCTAACCATATGCATTAATTTTATGTTTTTTCTTCCAGTTACACTATTTTATTGCGGTGTGCCTGTCATTGTATATTCGCTACAATGTCTTGTTTCGCTAGAAATATAGAAAATGGACTGGCATTTGTCCATTTTCTGTTTATCCTTTATAATATTCTCCACCCTTGTCCGACCTTATAATTTTGATTTTTCTTTGCTTTTGTTTCTCAACTTCTGCTTTATAAATCTAGAAGGTATCTAATGCCTCATCCTTATGATTTAGAAGATAGAGATACATATATTTTGAGTGGTCGCTATGAATGAGATAAAATATCTCTGACCATTTAGACAAGGAATGAAACAAGGTCCACAAATGTCTGTGAATAATGTCTGAACTCCTTTTGGCACATTTAGTGGTCTTGTTTGTCTGCTTTCTCTTTATGCAGTCAATACAAATTTTAAAATCAGTAAAGTCAATAGATGGTAAAACTCTATAATTTACTAATCTGTTGAGTCTATAGAGATATGTCAATCTCCTATGACACAATTCAAGTGAATTTTTTTTTACCATACAATGCTTGTTACAAATACTACTACTATGTACGTCAGAAAAATTGCATTCATAAGTAGGATTCAAATCAAATTTATATAAATTACCAACCAAAACACCATGTTCAACAAAAACTGAATTTTCAAATAAACTAAAAATTCCATTTTTAAATAAAAAATTTAAAGTCTAACGGTGCTAGTTTTGAAATAGAAACCAAATTATAAGAATAAGTTAGAACATAAAAAATATTTTTAAGATCCAAATGAAAATCAGTCTTTAAAATTAATCTCAAAATTCCCACATTTTCAACAATTGATTTGAATCAATTTCCAGAATAGATATTTTGCTCATTTTGTTATGGTTTGCTTAGGTCCAAAAAGTCATGCATAGTATTGGCAATGTGAATTATCGTAACAGAATCAATCTACGACGTATTATTTGGAACATTAACAAAATGAGATTAATGACATAAAAATGAGATAAGAGTACCATTATTTTCAAGCCATTTCTTATACTTGAAGTAGTCCCTCTTTATATGCCCTTTTTTTCTTGCAAAAGAAACACGTCCTTATTGCCCTTCTGCTTAATTGGCATTTTGTTCTTCATTTTAGGATCATATATTGTCTTGTTCTCATTTAATTTATCATGAGTTGTTAGATAAGCAGTTTTCAACTTCTCATGCTTTAGCCTCACCTTCTTTTGAACATACATTGTCCTTTTTTTCTCATGCTTTGGCCTCTCTTCCTTTTGAATGCACATTCATGATCCCTTTTTTCTTATGTATTACATGATATTTTAAATGGACTATACTCCATAGAGAGAGAGAGAGTTTAGAATGAGATGAATAAGGAATGTTTTGAAAATCTCTATCTCGAGGGATTTAAGACGAGCATGAATATCTCTCATTTCCACTAACACACATTTAGAATTGTCAAACTTCATGCCTGAAAGCCTTTTTATTAGGGTGTTGGCTAACATTTTATTTGATACCATAACCACGAATATCCTTGTGGTAAAATCCATCTAAAACAAAGCCTTGGAGAAAGGCTTGGTTCTTGAGGAAATAACCTCCACAAAGAAGAAACATCTTAACGCTTACTGTTAGCTCAAAGTCAAATACTCGCGATGAGTTCCACTCACCATGGATCACAAAGTAGAAATAAGAAGCAAGAGGCTTCTAAAGAAGAGGTCATCTGTACAAATGTGAACATGCATCGTCCCCATCACCAACACAGATGAGGTGGTACCACCGCACTCTTAGCCAGGGACGTAGGGAAAATGGCCATGAATATGAGAAACATAGCCCAACAGAACGCGACCATGCAGTAGTTACTCATGCAAATACACCAACAAGTAGGATATCATGCATCTTAGCATGGAATTTTCCCCCAGGAGAATGAGGAGAATGACACTACAGCATATCCTCAAACGTATGGGAGAAATATCAGCCAAGCAGAGAGGAAGGTGGAAGTAGACACCTCCACTAATTACATTACAAGCCGACCCGATAATAACATACCGTAGTAGGGAAACTTTCCACCAGAATACACTCAAGAGCATGAATCTCAAAGGTCTAACAACGTTTTTGACCAAATTAGACCCTCAAAGCCTAGAAATAGGTCCCATAAACCATCCCCTGTTCAAAGAGGACAAGAACAATACCATGAATACGAACCTCAATGGATTCTACCTCCGCCTAGAAATAGGTTAGAAAGAAGAGACGAAGCGAACTTGAGAAATCAAATAGAAATGTCACAACTCCCTTGTTATCAGGCAGAGGAAAATGATTCTGATAGTCTATGCAGATTATTTGAGTTGGATGATGATGCCGAAAGCTTGCCTTTCTCCCAAAAGTTGAGAAGTGCCCCAGTTCCAAGTTACTTTGTGCCTCCGAAGAAACCCATATACGAAGGAAAAAGTGATTCGACAAAGCACCTCAACAACTACAAGACCCACATGTCTCTACGAGGATCCTCCATAGTGCTAAAATGCTAACCTGTTCATCAAACTCTAATGGGGGCTGTAGAAATATATTACCTCAGATAAAATAATTGTGGCAAGCTTACACATTATTATTGACTATGACAGGCTCGTAACTTGAAGTTCAATTTAATTAATTAATTATGACAAGCTCATAGTGTTTAAGTTGAAATATGGAAAACCCACAATAAATTCAAGCATATCGCAGGCATCATCACTGGTTAACTATGACAAACTCATACATCCTGATTACTTATTGAAATGCATACACTCCATCAACAGTTAATATTCAACCACTAGTTCATTAGTTAGATACGACGAAGCTCGTACATCATTGTTACCCGTTGAGGTTAGCTACGGTGAACTCATAAACCGTTAAGCTTGGTGAGCTCACATTCCTTAATCAAATTGAGAGTTGGAAAAATTCATTCATTCACTCAAATTTATTACAAGGAGAGGAGAGGAAGAAATATTACAAAAATAGAAGCCTATTCTAAGAAGTAGCAGCGTCATCCTACTGAGGCTCTTCAAAAAACATCTACTTCTTCCACTGAGTCTTCGACTTCGTTGGCAGGAGTGGACGGCTCAGCAGACAAGAATTCACTCTTTATGGCAGCCAGATCTAGTTGAGGATGCAGGTCGATAAGCCTCGCAAACACTTCGTTGCATGTGACTCCCCACCAGTATATACCTAGGCCATCATACTTAGTTGTTTCATGGAAGTGGGCGACATATTTGTTCACCATTGCCGCTCCTGCCCCACCTAGCTATTGCTTCAAATCAACCACCTTAGCAGTCAGCTCTTAGACTTTGGCCTTCAGCTCTTCCTTATCTTTGTTGGCCACCTCCAAAGCCGACGAAACTATTTTCTGCAAATTGTCAAAGTTCTCTATTAGGTTTTAGATGGTTTGTAATTGAAAATCCTGTAAACAAAAGGACTGAGTTGTACTATGTTTAAAAAATCAAGGAGTAATGTACAATTGTTGAAAATAGGGTTATTAGGTCTAGGGATCAAGAATGGCAAAAGGAGGAAAACGGCGTGGATTTTCGCTTGACTGTCGCTAAAGTTTGGCTCGAGCTATGAAAATAGAAACAATGTCTATGGACTATCGCCCCNATGTACAATTGTTGAAAATAGGGTTATTAGGTCTAGGGTTCGAGAATGACAAAAGGAGAAAAAGGGCACGAATTTTCGCTTGACTGTTGTCAAGGTTTGGCTCGAGCTACGAGTACAGAAACATCGTCACTGAATTGTTGTCCCTCATTCGCTCGAGGAACATACCGTCGCTGAACCTTTGCTCGAGCGACGTGGTTATCTGAAATATTTTTATTTCATGATTTAAAGACTGTTTACCTGGCCTATTCGTTTCCTAACCTACCTATATATACCAAAACACATATGTACAAAAAGTCAGAAGGTTGAACATTGCGAGAGCTTCATCTGTGAGAGATTCATTCTATTATATCTTTCAACCTTCGTCTCTTTTGATTATTTTGGTGAGAAAAACATCGTTTCTATAATCCAAATACCAAACTGCATTTCCTCTACATCTGGTCAAAGTTCTGAAGATCGAGATAAGTTAACTGGAGTTCCAGTCTATGAAGAACAAGGTGTTCTTTATTGATCCACGAGAGATAGATGATTACATAAGGCTAGGAGTGCTGTAGGGTAGCAGATTCCACGGAAAGTTTTGGCAACAGCAGCTAAGGATTGGTATAGGGGAACACATGATCCAATGAGAGCTGTAAGGAGTGCAGTCGGGAGAGCAAATAGTATGGGTAGTCTATTCTGATAGACTGTAAGTTGTTAAAATTATTTATAGTGAATTGACAAGCCAAGTGCCCAGAGTTTTTTTCAGTTTGGTTTCTCAGTAATCATCCTGATTTTGATTTACTGCTTTTGCTTTGTTTATTTATTGATCATATAGACTGCGGTATTCAAACTTAGGACTAAAATGACTTATATGTTTAATCATTTAAAAAAGAATTAAAAAGTGACTTGTTGCTATTTAATTCATTAGTAATTTTAAATTCCGTATTATACACCTATTCACCCACTCTAGGTGTTGTTAGGGTCGAACTACGTATTTTTCAATTGCTATCAGAGACTTAAATCAATTCCTGACCCTTAGTAAATTATTCTAGATGAGTCAGTCATTGTACGTACCTCCGTTCTTCGAAGGAAGAAATTATGCTTATTGGAAAGTTCAAATGAGAGCTTTCCTTAAAGCGTTGGATGAACGTATTTAGATTAGCGTTCAAAATGGGTGGGCTCTGCCTGCAACAACCGTTGCTGGTGTAGTTACACCCACTGATATATCACTGTTCATGGCTGTGTCTGTTGAGGAGTTTAGGTGAGTGTCGATGTGTGAAACTACTGAAAAAGTTTGGGATATATTAGAAACCACACACGAGGGTACAAAACTGTTAAAAACTCTAAACTGTAGATGTTGACTACTAAGTTTGAAGGAATTAGAATGAAGGACGATGAATTGTTCGATGAATTCTATGCGAAGTTGAATGATATAGTTACTCTAGCTTTAACTTAGGTGAAAAGATCCCCGAGTCTAAAATTGTTAGAAAAGTCCTAAAATCACTGCCCGAGAGGTTTAGACCTAAGGTCACTACGGTAGAAGAGAGTAAGGACATAGATGCTGTTAAGATTGAAGAACTCGTAGGAATACTTCAAACGTATGAACTCACTGTCTCACCACCTAAAATGGTAAAATCCATTGCCATGAACACTGTTAGAGAATAGGAGAATGAGTCCATTGATACTGAGACCCTTATGGACGACGAAATTGCGTATTTTGTTAAATTTCAAACGTATGAACTCACTGTCTCACAACCTAAAAGGGTTAAATCCTCGCCATGAACACAGTTAAAGAATAGGAGAGTGAATCTACTGATACTGAGACCCTTAAGGACGACGAAATTGCTTATTTCGTTAAAAAATTTTAGAAGGTGATGAGGAATAGGAGAAAGTATCAGAAATGAAATAGTGAGGTCCTTAGTAAACTCTTGAGAGGTAGACGTGAGAAAAATACATCTAAGATTCCCATTAAGAAATCTCAATCTGTACAATGCCGTGAGTACAAAGGGTATGGTCACATTAGGAGTGAATGTCCTAATTTGAAGCGAATTTCGGGTAAAGAACGTCGCAAGGCTTTAGTCGTGACCATGAGTGATGAGGAGTCAGGTTTTAGTTCTCAGAATGAGACATTTGATGGTGAGGATGATCAAAAATTCATGGCCTCACCTCGATTGCTACAATCGAATTTGATCGTGAGATTGAGAAGGTGGAAAAGAAAAACGAGAGTGAATGGTCCGAGGATCAGATAAATTATTGTGTTGCCCATCTTACTCTTAATGCTCAAAATAGCTCCATGTGGTATCTTGACAGTGCATGTTCAAGACACATGTGTGGTGATAAAGCCTTGTTCTCATCTCTAGATGAATGGAATGGAGATATAGTTACATTTGGAGATGGAGCTACTGTACCGATCCAAGGAAAATGTGTTGTTAAAATTGCTGGACTACCTGTTATCTCTAATGTACTTTATGTAAAAGGGTTAAAGTCTAATTTGTTGAGCATTAGTCAAATTTGTAATGCTAATTTTGAGGTTAACTTTGTACAGAAAAGGTGTACTGTGTATGACTCAACTGATAACATTGCTCTCCAAGGTGTAAGAACCTTTGATAATTGTTACAGAGTTTTACCAAATTCCAGCTACATTTGTAGTAGCGCCAAGATCACCATTATTGAGTTGTGGCATCAACGACTGGGTCATATGAACCATAACAGTTTATCTAAGCTCGCCAAGAAGGAAATAGTCATTGGCCTACCTAAGCTTGAAAACACCGATACCACTGTTTGCGGTCCGTGTCAACAAGGTAAATAGCTTAGAGTGCCTCACAAACAAACTTCTAAGATCTTGACAAGCAAGCCGCTTGAACTACTCCATATAGATTTAATATGACTGAAAGTCTTGGTGGTAAAAGATATATTCTGGTTGTAGTTGATGATTTTTCTCGATATACGTAGATTGAATTGCTGAGAGATAAAACTGAAGTGTTCGATCTTATCATCTCATTGTGCAAGACACTTAGAAATGAGAACGTATATTATGTTTCTAGAATTCGTAGTAATCATGGAAAAAAGTTTGAAAACTCGAATCTTGAGAATTTCTGCCTGGAGGAAGGAATCCATCATGAGTTCTCATCACCGATCACTCCACAATAAAATGGATAGTTGAGAGGAAAAATCGTGAAGCCATTAATACTGCGTGTCACATAGTTAATATGGTTTATCTTGGACCTAAAACTGATATGACACCCTATGAGATCTGGAAGGGTAAACTGCCTACTATCAAGTACTATCGTGTGTTTGGTAGCAAGTGCTACATTTTGAGAGACAGAGAAAAATTGGGAAAGTTTGATTCTAAAAGTGATGAGGAAATTTTTTAGGATACTCTAAAAATAGTCGAGTCTATCGGGTGTACAATAATCGCACACGTGTTGTGATGGAATCTATTAATGTGGTGGTTGATGATGCATGTAGTGAGAAAGGGATTGGTGGAGATTGTGCTAAGCTGGACAAGGCAACTGAATCTAAGGACGCTTCAGATCCTGATCCCCACGTGCATCGAATATGTTAGTTGCTTTCGATAAGGAGTCTACTTCTGATAATGAAGTTAAACCACCTAAAGAACTTTCGTCCAGAGTTAAGTCAAATCGCCCTAAGGTTAATATCATTGGAGATCTAGAAGAAGGTATGAGACTTCACAAGAGGGTTTTGAAAAACCTGTCATATGCAAATTCTATACACGAAGAATTAAATCAGTTTGTGAGAAACAAAGTATGGGATTTGGTTCCTAGGCCTGATGACTGCAATATTATAGGTGAAATCAAATAGAAATGTCACAACCCCCTTGTTATCAGGCAGAGGAAAATGATTCTGATAGTCTATGCAGATTATTTGAGTTGGATAATGATGCCGAAGGCTTGCCTTCTCCCAAAAGTTGAGAAGTGCCCCAGTTCCAAGTTACTTTGTGCCTCCGAAGAAACCCAAATACGAAGGAAAAAGTGATTCGACAAAGCACCTCAACAACTACAAGACCCACATGTCTCTACGAGGATCCTCCATAGTGCTAAAATGCTAACCTGTACATCTCACTCTAATGGGGGCTGTAGAAATTTGGTGTAGCCGTATCCCAGTTGGCAGAATCAAAAATTGGCCAGACCTTAAAAAGACTTTTAAACCAGTATTTATCTAGTAAAGAAGGAGAAGCCCCCATCTAATGGCTACAAGACATGAGGCAGCAAGCAGGTGAAACCTTGAAAAGCTACTGGGCTCATTTCACAGATGAAATAACCTATTGCGAACAAGTTACGGATAGAGAGACCCTTTCTGCCCTAAGAGGAGACCTCAACATGAGCATCCTATTCTAGAGGGAAATCCTCAAATGCATAATCTCCTTATCCACCATCGCTACTCGATCCATCACCTACATGGTGCATTCATGTTTTAAACAAAAGTTTTTTTTTTTTTAAATTTGTTTTACAACTTGATATACAATACACTTGATTTTGTTGGTCATAATCAAGCATGAGTTTATTGAGTGAGTTGTAATTTAATTCCAATTGCTAGTTTATGATACTGTTAGAGTATTTAATATAGGTCTCATCATATAATTCCGGAATAGTTGAGACTTGAGCGAAGAGAATAAGTTTGGGGCGTGTATCTCTCGAGCGATGAAAGGAAAAATTTGACTACTGTAGGTCGGGATTTGCACCCATCATCAGGTTGGTATGCTTTGCATAAGTATTCACACACACACATCAAGTTCTGCATATGATAGGTAGAGGTTGGTTTGATTCTGCACTATTGAAGCTGTTCGTTATGTTGATCACTGAAGTCCAATCCTGAAACGCAACAGATTGTTAAACCATGTTTTGTGAAGAGTTAAGTCACCATCTTATTTGAGGACAAACAATAGTTCAAGTTTGGGGGATTTGATAAGGGCGCTTTGCGCACTTATTTAGGTTACAAAACATGGATTATTGTCGAGAGATATATTGAAATATGGCTTAATTCGATATAATTTACGTTTGTAGGACTACATTGATGGATGGAATGAAAAGTGTGCGAAAACGTGCGAAAAATGACCAAAAAGGGAAGAGAATAAAAGTTCAAGGACTAAAATGTAATTATTTAAAAGTTGACCCAAATGGAGAATCGAGTATGGAACTACACTAAATAACATATTGTGGATATGATGGCATGGAAAAAGAGGAAACAAGGCCAAAATTTGATAAAACAAAACGTGGGGACCAAAATGCACTAAATTGAAAATAGTTCTTCTATGTGATCACATTGTAGAAACACCGTGTGATCACCCAGGCATTTACAAGAAATGAAGTGGACTAATTTGGTTATTTCATGCGATCACATGGAATATAACCATGTGATCACATGGTTCATTTCCGATACCAAATTTTCTTTTTCCTTTTTTCAAATAGATCTCTTATGAAAATGTATATTGACATCCTATTTAACTAAAAATTAGTCCAAAAACTAGGGTTACGCATTCTTTGAGAGAGAAATACGTTGGAGAGCTAACAAGAAGGCGAGAACAAGAATTTTCACTTCAATATTCAAGATTTCAAGATTTAATTCAAGTCTTTGGTGATATTTTCTTTTTATTATTTTTATTGTTATTTTATTTTATCCATGTTAGGCTAGACTTTTTGTGTACTAGGTGAATGATGAACCTCGCATTGTGATCTTTTAATTTTTATTTTGCAATTTGATATTTAAACATGTTTGATGGATGTTGAATGATTTATATACACTTTCTTACTTCCACGATTATAGTGCACAATAATTGTGTGAGTTTGGGTGGTTTATTTTATGTATTCGAAAGAAGGGAAATAAACTAAATAAGGTATAAATTATCGTAGGGTTCATAGGGATAGAAATATACCGCTATACTTTACGTAAATCTCTAAGTATTTACAAAACACCATGCATTTTTGTATATTACATTTGTTATAGAAATATAGTCAAATGGTATGTTAGAATATGTTCAATTTTACTCGAAAGAGATTGTTGGATAAGTTAAAAATATTGATTCTTCAACCAATTCATCGTGCTATTAAATTGTGAAATAGGGGTTAAAAGAGAACCATGCTTGGTGATTCAGGATCTTAGTACTCTTTTTCATATATTAATTTCATTCAAATCTTTTGCATTGAAACGTCATTTTTGCATTCAAGTCCTAATTTTAGTTTAATTTGCATACTAGTTTTAGTTTAATCATAGAAACTGAAAAACTCGTCTCAAATTTAATAGATTAGGTTAAGGCCGCGATAATAAAAATCAAGTTAAATCAATCGTCATGGAAACGATACTCGAAATTTTAGGATTTCTACTTTATTACTTGTCAACGAACCGTGCGCTTGCGGTAAATTAAATCCGAAATATATTTTCATAAACAGGGATCGCCAAGTAAAATTTCTAGAAATGATATTTTACCAAATTTTATTTCAAGAACATCTTTATGATAAATTTTATACATGTTAAATTAATAGTTTGTTTTAGGGTTTTCAATCATTTAAAATTTCGGTTCCGTTTGGTTGCAATGATGGAAAGAAAGTGAATTCCAGATAAAATAATTGACTAGAACTTATTTTTCAAGGAATTGTTAATGAAATGTGTTTGATTGGTATAATTTTCCACTTGAAAAAAGTTTAAAATTTTAGATTTTTTTGTGTTCGTTTGACTTTGTTTTACATGTAAATTATCCATTAAAGTGATAATTTTTTTCATAATTGGATAAAACATTTGTTTCCATTGCCAAAATTAAAAAAGTAAAGACAAAAAAAAAAATTCTTAGAAAATTATTTTTTATCAAAGTTTAGTGTTCATTTGGCTTTGTTTGATATGAAAATTGTTCATTAAAGTTTTTTTTTTTTAAAAAAAAACCTGGAATTCCAATTTCCCACCAAAATGGTGGGAAAATCAATTCAATGATTTCTTGGAAAATGTGTAGATGGGAGCCATTTTGGGAAAACCAATTCCATGTCAAATTTATGGTGTCAAACAAGGTAAGAGTTGGAAAATGTTTCCATAAAAATTTTTTTTGATTTCAAACAGGGCCTTCATGTTAAATTTAAATTGATATTTTGAAATCGTGGTATTTCAAGATTTTATTTCATATGAAAATTTTCATTTAACTTGTTGGTTTAATATTATCGATTTATCGATCAAATCTCAAAGGATTCTTCGGACTAGAAAGTTTCTTGGGACTAGAAAGTTATTATCAGATATTCATCGAAGGATTCTCCAAAATAACTGGGCCGATGACCCAACTAATCAGAAATGGCATAAAATTTCAATGGACTGAGATGTGTGAGGAGAGCTTTCAAGAACTGAAATAGAAATTTGTTACAGCTCTAGTTTTAACTTTACCAGAAGGTTCAAATAGATTCGTTATTTATAGTGATGCATCCAAACAGGGTTTAGGATGTGTACATATGCAATTTGGGAAGGTGATCGCATACGCCTCAAGACAATTAAAAAAAAAAGAGAAAAACAACCATAATCATGATCTAGAGTTGGCGGCGGTAGTACATGCTCTAAAGATATGGCGTCACTACCTTTATGGGGGAAGTGTGATATTTATACGAATCATAAGAGTTTGAAATACTTTTCCACTCAAAATGATTTGAATATGAGGCAGAGAAAATGGTTAGAGTTAGTTAATGATTATGACTGCACTATCTATTATCACTCCGGTAAGGCTAATGTAGTCGCAAATGTTCTTAGTCTGAAGACAGTGGGACAATTAGCAGTTCTACCCACAACTCAAGTGCAATTGGTAAGGGAGTTCGAGAAATTAAAATTAGAAGTTGTCATAATACCAACTCGTGTTACTGCAATGATTGCGGCATTAAACATTCAACCTACTCTTAAAGGTCAAATCAAGGATGCCCAAGAATAAAAGCAGCATAGGGATCGAAAAGTCTTGTTACAAATTCATCACCATCTATCAAATAATATTCTTCAGAATGTTCTTAAGGAAAAAAAGTGATGTTGCATTGTGGTTGAAACTAGATCAACTTTGTATAATAAAGAGTTTGACAAGTAAGTTACATTTGAAACGGCACTTGCATTCTCAAAGTATCTCCAAAGGTACGTCTATTGACAATCACTTGACATTTTTTAAAGAAATTATTGCTGATCTTGAAATTATGAAAGTTAAATATAATGAGAAGGATTTTACAGTGATATTGTTATGTTCACTGTCGTCTTTATATATGACTTTTTTAGACACTATTTTCTATAGCCGTGATACTCTTACAGTTGATGAGGTCTATTATGCTTTACTAACAAAAGATAAGATGAAGTATCTTGTGGTTGGACCTAAGAACTAGGCAAAGGGTTTAGTTATTCATGAGAAATCACGATAGGAATCTTGGTGGCAATATAAGGGCAGATCGAAGTCTATACATAGAGAGAAGACAAGTCACTCTTGTAAAAGGAAGGGACACATTAAAGCCGACTACTACAAATTAAAGAACTTGAGGATGACTGCTATTAAAGAAAAAGGAAAGCAATCTCAAGAAGTAGGAGAAGCCAATATTGTAGGAGATGGCCAAAGTGAAGGAGAGCTATTGGTGATTTTGACGGTGATTCCAATCCTCGTGTGGATTGAGTTCTCTATTCGACTTGTACATTCCACATGTGTCCCAATAAGGACTAATTTACAACATATGAGGTAGTTTCAAGAAGTGTTGTGATTATGAGAAACAACTCACCTTAGATCATCAGGATTATAATGTTTGACAAGACTATCAAAACACTTACAAATATGAGACATGATCCAGACTTGAAGAGGAATCTCATATCCTTGAGTACCCTTGATGCTAAATGGCACATATATATTGGTAAAGGTGGAGTTCTATAGGTCAGCAGAAGAGCTCATGTTGTGATGAAAGTAAAAAGAAGCTAAACCCGATTATATGTATTGTAGGGATCTACAGTTATAAGGGATGTAACTGTCACCACTTATTCCTTGTCTGATGAAGAAGTTATTAAATTATGGCATATGCGATTGGGGGCATATGAGTGAGAATGAGATGGCTGGATTGAACAAAAAAGTACTAGCAAGATGAATTTCTATGAGCATTGTGTTTTTGAAAAACAAAATAGGGTTAGATTTATGAAAGGGGGTCACAATAGGAAAGAAGCAATTGATTACATTTATTTAGATCTTCAGAGACCACTGATGGTACCTTCTAAAGGAGGTGCATATTAATTTTTTAACAATAATTGATGATCTATTCAGAAATGTTTGAATTTTCTTCTTGAATTAGAAGAGTGATGTATTTGGCACTTTCAAGGAATGTAAGACAATAATTGAGAAGTGATAATAGCACATTTATTACGTTTTTCACGCATTAATATTTGTGTNAAAGTGAAAGTTCAGGGACTAAAGTGCAAATAATCTAAACTTATTTCTAACATTTTGATGAATATTCAAGAGTTTTGGAGGTCAATTGGATGAAGTAAGGAGTCAAAGAGATGAAAGATAGCCAAAACACTATCACATATTAACTTTCAAGCTAAAAAGTTTTGCACCAATTTTTATTATTATATTGAGACCAGTTTTTGACATGATAAATGATTGAATTTGAAGATGGTATCTGTCGAAACATTGTAACCCTATGAGTTAGCTTTTTAATGCATCTTGAATCACCTCAATCGGATATCAGACGAAAAAGTTATGATAAAAATACTAAAGAAAACTGGACATAGAGCTTGGCACCACGGCGCTAGCAGACGAGTTCAGATCCGCGATTTTTTTGATTTATTTTCTCGACCCAGCTCACCTCTAATTCTTCCCAAAACTCCACTACAATATAAAAGGAATCAAAAAGACCTAATGGGAGAGACTTTTGGGCAGCCAAACAATTGATCTTTTATCAATTTTCTTTCAAGAACTCCATGGAATGTTAGAGAAATTTGTGAAACCATGAAGGAACTCGGTTAGATTTGGGAATTTTCATGTCTTTTCTTGCATGTAATGCACTTTACATTGTTAAACAATTCTAAGGCTAGATTTCTTATTCTTATGGATGCGTTTGGAAGTTGGTTTAATTTATATTAAATTTTTATGGATTCAATCATGTATTTTCCATTGAACTATTGAAGTATTTATTGAATTTCAACTCCAAATCCTCTATTGATGCGATCATTTACCATTATATGCTTGATGTATATGATTTTTTTTAAATCTAATTTTAATAGATTAATGTGGTAATATGTTGTGAAAAAAATCTAGGTTTGGAATTACCGTGGAATTGAATAGGATTTGAATGCTATATCTTCCAATTAAAGTGTTGGGACAAAAACCTTTAATTGAGTATATTCATGCATGAATTCAATAATTTCCGTAAGGCAGAAGGGATTTTGAGTCACTTAACAATGCGCCATACTCCACAGCATAATGGTGTGACAAAAAGAATGAATAGGACTTTGATGGAAAATATCCTGTGTATGCTTTCAAATTCTAGGTTGTCTAAGATATATTTGGGTGAAGCTGCTTATATAGCTTATTTTATTATCAACCGTTCATCCTTAATTGCTATTGAGAAAAAGACTCCAAAAGATGTATGGTCTAGTAACCCTCCTAATTGCTCAGATTTGAAAATATTTGGTTGCCCAACTGATGCTTATGTTGATAATAGGAAGTTTGAACCAAGGTCTAGAAAGTGCATATTTCTTGGTTATAAATCCGAGTTACGAGATATAAGCTTTGGTGTCTAAAAACTAGTAAAGTGGGGAGTAGTAGAGATGTGGTGTTTGATGAACATGCTATGGTTACCTCAAAAGGATTCTGGTGTTACAACTCAGAAGGAGCAAAGTACTCAAGTGGAGTTAGAGATCGGTTCAAGATCTAAACCAGAGTCTTCATCTCAGTCTAGTTTAGAAGTAAAGGAGAGTACCATTTTGCCACCACTATCAGTGGTACCATAGTATTCTATTGCTAAAGATAGATCTAGAAAGGTGAAGACCTCCACAGAAGTATAGCTTATGCATCGAATGTGGCTGAAATATTAAGTCCAGTGATGAGCCTGCAACATATAATGAAGCAGTTAGTTGCAATGATTCTGGCAGATGGATCATGCTATGAAGAAGGAGGTAGAATCACTTCAAAAGGCACGTGAAATTATCCAATGAAACAAAAGTTGTTCATTGTAAGTAGGTATTCAAAAGAAATGAAGGTACATCTAGAGTTGAAGATGCCAAGCACAAGGCAAGATTAGTGGCTAAGAGTTATAGTTAGATTTCAGGTATAGACTTCATAGATATATTTTCTCAAGTTGCAAAGCATAGCTCAATTAGAGTTTTACTTGGTATTGTGGCTAACTATGATTTGGAGTTTGACCAGTTGGATGTGAAAATAGCATTTTTGCATGAAGAACTTAAAGATGACATCTATATGCAGCAACCAGAAGGTTTCATATGAGAACTATATATGCAAGTTGAAAAAGTCCCTATATGCAACAGCCAAAGGATTTCATAGTTACTCATGACTTTAAAAGAAGCAATTATAATAGTTGTGTGCATTTTAGGAAGTATGATGATGGGTTGTTTACATATCTACTACTTTATATTGATGATATGATGATAGATGCCAAAGATAAAGTAAAGGTTATGAAAGTGAAAGTTCAGCTCAATGAAAAGTTTAATACGAAGGATTTAGGAATAGTAAAAAAGATTTTTAAAATTGAGATCTTGAGGGATAGGAAGATTGGCAGATTATACTCGAGATAGAAATGGTACATTGGGAAAGAACTTTATAGATTTAATATGATGAGCTGTTGTACTCCCTTGGCAACTCACTTTAAGCTATCATATATTTTGTATCCATAGTCAAACGAAGACAATGATTATATGTTACGGGTTCCTTATGCAAGTGCAGTTGGATAGCTAATGTATGCTATGATTTGTACACGCCCAAATTTTGCACATACAGTCAGTACAATTAACAAATGAAAAATCCTGGCAAGGAAGATTGAAAAGCAGTACAGTGAATATTCAGATACTTGCGCGGCTCTACTAATTCTTGTTTGCATTTTAGGAAAAATACAGATGGAGTCATTGGGTATAGTGATCTCCTTTTATAAAGGAGATCTTAATAAAAGGAGATCGCTTATAGGGTATGTGTTTACTATTGGGGGTTGTGTTATCAGTTGGAAAGCTACATTACATAATACAGTAGCATTATCTACTATTGACATAGAGATAAGGCTATTACAGATTCTTGTAAGGAGTTATGTTGTTCTGGGGATTGTTTGGTGAAATCAGTGAAAACTTGTAGATGTCTACAATTTATTGTGATAATCAGAGTTCTATCTTTCTAACAAAAGATTAAAAATTTCAAGAAGAAGACAAAGCACACCGATGTAAGGTATCACTTTGTAAGTAATGTAATTGATCATGATAATATTGTAGTGAGCGAGGTTGATACCAAGGAGAACCACACTGATATATGACAAAACACTCCATGTTGCCAAGCTTGAGTGTTGCTTAGACTTGGTTAGTATTTGTTGTTGAATTAGCCCTTAGGGAATTTGTAGAAGAGGTGGAGAATTGAATGTTGAAGAGTGAAGTGTAATTTCTTGAATTGGAATTTGTGTCAAAGTAGAGATTTGTTGAATGGTGACCCATTTTCATTGGGAATTGATGTTTTGGTTCAAAAGGAATTGGTGTTATGGTTGAAGAGTCCTTAAAGAAGTCAAAATATGCTTTTGATAGGTTTTGGACAGAGATAGGGTGCCCAAGCGCTATGGATGCGCCTTTATTGAGAGCTAGGACATTCCAGCGGTGATGTTATCCGTCCAGCGACAGTTTTCCGATTCTAATGAATTTCTTGGAATTTCTTGTTTCCTATTTCATCCATATCACTAGAATTGAGGTCCTGTATATATATTTCACGACTTGTATACTCTTCATAACATTAGATTTAGTTGAAAGTGCATCAAATCTTGTAACAACAATCATTGATCTTGATTTTGATCTAATGAATTCTCCTCTTTTCAGGATGACGCCAAAAGAACTATAAAAATTAAAAATACAATTGCAGGAATTATTGGATAAAGGTTACATCCGACCAAGTACATCTCCTTGGGGTGCACCAATTTTGTTTGCGAAGAAAAATAATGGTTCAATGAGGATGTGCATTGATTATAGAAAACTAAATCGGTTGACTATAAAAAACAAGTATCCACTTCCTCAGATAGAGGATGACTTTAATCATTTGAAGGGTGCAACAGTATTTTCCAAGATTAATTTGAAGTCTGGTTATCATCAGTTGAAAGTGAAGGCAAATTTACACCATGTGATCATATGGTATATAAATAATTGCAATCGCATGGCACAACTATATTGAAATCTACTATTGCCAAACATAGCCAACGCGATCGCATGATTAAACCTTTATTCAGTACAATTTGATTCCTGGTTTCTTTCTTTTAGTTAGTTCAAATCCGTTGTAATTGCAATAGAAGTCATTGATCATTCAATTTATATCAAGTTGGTCTTCATTGTCAAAAAAAAAAAAAAATAATAATAATAATAATAACTCATCCTTTTTACTCGGTTTTCATTCATTTCTCCAAAAGCTCGTCCAACATTGAGTTTTACTTCAAAAAAAAAAAAAGTTTTTGCACTAGATTAAAAAGTAATTTCCTAAAATATCTCCCTAAATATTATTATTTACCGACTTACATAAATGCATAAAATAATGATTGTGAGGAAAAAAAAAAAAAAAAA
>CAIGRB010002342.1:0-29267 GCA_903798255.1 Fraxinus quadrangulata | reverse complement strand
AAATGATCTCACTAAGGTATTAAGTTGGACCAGTTGGAAATATGTATGTTAAGATCACATCACATGTAATTTTCATGCTACAGATCCATGCTTGATTCATGTCATTCAGTTATGTCAATATACGTGATTATTGATGAGTTTAGTTACAATATAAGTAGCGAAAGCCAGTTTTATCATATATTAATATTATTGATGGACCGGATTTTTGGGAATGCATTAGGTAATGATAGCAAAATTCTGAGTAATTATAAGGTTTTGTTTAATACACAAATATAAGGTAACATATATAGCTCAAGTGGCAAATTGTAAGAATCTTAATCAAACATGTGGACTTATATGTGAAATATTGTGCATTAAATTAAAAGCTATCAATTTTAGTTAAGCTCATTTAAAGTGATCTAATAAAGTTTTGGTATTTTGGGTTTTAAAGCATTTAATTAAAGTATAAGCTTATATGTGTAGAGACTAAGCATGTTCCTAATTTCATGAAGCGTCGAATTAGGTTAATGGGTCGTTAGTATATGTATACGGTTATGGTCCCCGAATCACACGTGAATTGTTCATTCTATTTTGACTTTCATTTTCAGAGAGAAATAAGGAATAACATGATGATGATGATCTGGAAGACTAAAATCATAGGACTAAATAATTGTATTAACCATGTCTGATTCAGGTACGCTTCCTCTTTGATTCCAAAATTCTTGATGATCCAACATGAACGATTGTTATGACGGTAAAGTATTTCCCTAACAACATCTGATTTCCATTTTCTAATAGTCCCCCGAAAGATGGATAGTAGATATCTTCTATCTTATCTTGAGCAAATGAGAGTACAAAATTGGAGAACTTAAAGCCTCAGTAAGAAGGTCTGCAACTTGTAATTTGCTACTAACATAAGTAGTGGCTATGCTTCCATTTTGAATATTGTGACGGATGAGATGATAATCAAGCTCAATGTGATTGATTTTCTTGTGAAAAATCAGATTTGATGCCATATGAAGTACGACCTTGTTATCACAAAACATAGTGGCTGCCTGAGGATGTGTAGTCTGTAAATCATGAAGTAAATATCTCGTCCAAGTTAATTCACAACATAGATTAGCCATTGCCCGATATTCCACCTCTGCAGATGATCTAGACATAATAACTTGTTTCTTTGACTTCCAAGATACCAAAGAAGACCCAATAAACACACTAACCACTTACTGACCTTTTCGTGTCCTGGCACGCTCCCTAATTCAAATCACAGAAAATTACAAGTTTGATTGAGCAAAATAAAGCAAACATTGTCCTGTGGCCCATTTGATGTACCTCAAAACTTTATAGGCTGCATTAAGGTGTGGTAATCTAGGACTGTCCATGAATTAGCTCAATAATTGTACATAATAGGACATATCAGGTCATGTTATAGTAAAGATAATAATCTTCTGACTAGCCTTTTATAGAGTGATAGATCATGAAGAAGTTCTCCTTGCTCTTTAGAAGCTTGAGGTTTTGATCGAGTGGAATTCGAGTTGGAGTTACCCCAATTTTACTTGAATCTGTCAAAATGTCTAGGACATACTTTCCTTGAAATATGTGGATGTCTCGATCTAATCTAGACACTTCAATCTCAAGTAAGTACTTCAATTGTCCCAAATCTTTGGTTTTGAATTTCTCATGAAGTGAGGCATTGAGAACATTAACAGAATCAATACAGCTGATGGCCTCTATAATGTCGTCGAAATATACTAGGATGGCAGTAAAAGAATACTCTGTAGTTCTTGTAAATAGGTAGTAATTGGATTCATTTATCATATTTGGATTTCATGGAAGAGGTGGAGAATTGAGAATTTTTTGTTTGTTGGAAAAGTTAGTTTGATTTTTGTTGAATAGTTCAATTCATTCTTTACAGTCGGATTTTTTCTCTAGGTTAAGAAATTTTGGAGTTTTGGTCCTTGTAATGGAATTTGTGTTAAGGTCACGATATCCAAGTAGGATAAATTAATCCAAGCACTGTTTCATAGAATTATCTCGAATTCAACGAGAAATCACAAATGATTTAAAATTTACCAAACAAGATCGAAAACACCCTGAAATAAAATCAACATCAAATGCTTTTGTAGAAAGCTCCTTGGTGTTGGGTGAGATTACACCGAATATTTGGTGCAAAATGGGGATTTGGTGCAAGGGTTGGACCGTTGGAGTCGCCCTCCCATTTTGTGGGAGTTAGTAGAGGAATGTGATTCAATTTAGCGGATGAATCATTATTAGCTGCAACCAACTTAGAACTTTTATTCTTTTAGAAGGCCATCAGATGATCGATACCTTGCTGTGTGTTATTGTAGCATAAATAATATGATATTAGATACTGCTTCTATAGAATAGTTCCTCAGTGTCTAGCATCAAATGCCACTACCATTGTCCGTCCGTCAGTCCCAGAAGGATAGTGATGAAAAAAGGAGCAAAATTTCAATAATACAAAGCAATACTGAAACGTGTGATATGAGAAAGTAACATTGGAGAAACAAATGGATATAGGAGGGGAAAATGGCTGTGCTTAATTCTTCTTCGCACAAGATTTTCATCGAGCAAAGACATAAAAATCCATATTCAACATTAGCCAATGGAAGATCAAGATATTCATAACTCATATAAGATGCATCCAAATCCAAAATAGTATGCGTGTGCACATCGAGTGAGTAAACGATTGATTAGAGACCCTGAAATACTTTGTAATCCATCCTTTAGAAGAAGATGAATTTGTGAAAGTATTTTACGGTCTTTACATCTTTTCTCCTTCATCTACCAAGTTGAAGGTATCTTATCAAATCCCAACAATACATCATCCAAATTCATCTGCATGAGTATGACTCGCATCTTCACCTACAACAATGAAAATCTAGTATTGCGATCCAAAAGTGGAATATTATACTTCATGGTTGTTATCAAGAACAAAAATCTCGAACAAATCAAAAAATCAAAGCTCTGATACCACTTGCTGGGGGCAGAATGAGGTTATATGACATGATACGAAGTATTGATCACAATAATAAGAATACAAGAACCAAGAATTTAATTTGACAGAGGAATTCAATATTTTATTCAACTATAATGGAGAAAGAATTACAACAATTGTGTTTTTCACAATTATTCTAATTTCTATAATGAATCAACTTGTAAAGAAGAAACACTATATACAGAGGATATATTAAAATCCTAAAAATATTCTTAATGATGGAAATAATATAAAAAATGCGTGAAATAAATGAAACAATATTTAAATAAAAAAAAAACCCCCCAACGAATTTGGGTCACAAACCCAACAGTAATATGATATTATTCTTCAATGTAGATCATGTTTAGCCTTTGACCTCAACAATGATGCTTTCTTAGAAGAATGATGTTATTTAGCCTGATTGGGGTTATAACCCCAATCAATGTGGTGTTAGGTGATATGTTAAATGAAATATGAAATTAAATGACTCATTTAATTGTACTTGTTATTTAATGTCACATTAGCGCCACATAGTCTAGGATCACCTTTAGTTTCCCACTAGTCTTTTATAGGTCGATCTCTCTACCTCAATGAGCATTGTCATTGGCTTACCAGTTAGCTCGAAAAATGACCTTGAACACGTCATAAACATTTGATAAAAATTCGACCTTTGTAACATCTCAATCTCACACGGGTTTTTCTATTGAAGTCATACTAATCATCAACCAAGGAAGACTACTCCTAGACAACCCAAACAAATAACTGTACCAGTACTCTTAGTCCATCAAATCATGTACGATCTACATGTTTGATGTTTCCTAGCCACTGTTTGATGGCCATTAATTGATAAAAACAAAATTTTGAATAGTAAATTTTTGAAGAATATATGATTAAAAAGTAAGAAATTTTTTTAGATTTATGTACAAAATATTTTATTGTATGAATGTGTGATTGAAAATTAGTGTATAAAAAAAAGAGTTTTGAAATAAGTGATATCAAATGGAAACTTAATCCTCCTCGAATTACACCATACCACCTATTCATTATTTAGAAACACTACATTTTACAATCATGATATATGTACATCATCTTTATATCATTCTTTATACTTTGTTCCGTGACAACACACGATTTGATAATTTAAAAAAGTAAACAATTTTCCATCCAATCTTTTTTTAACGCTTGTTTGATCTTTCATGTTTTTTAAAATACATTTTCTCTCTTTTCTTTTCAACCACACATTATTCAATAAAATAATATTATACGTAAATTCAAAATTTTTCTATATTTTTTAACACATATTATCCATTAATCTATTATATCAAAATGAATTTTGCACAAAAAAAGAAAAAAAAAAGCTCAAACAAGCCCTTTACAATACATCAAATGTCAAAAATGATGAACAGTTATTTTAAGCTTTCATATGCCTTTGTTCTGGGTACAAAGAAGCTCTACTCGTTATCAAAATGACAAAATTTTGAAGAAGATGTTTTACCTAGATTCTTTTTAGTTAACAAAGTCACGACACGTAACAACCTCGACAAGACAAAACTGTGGCCCCACACACCGCTGGAAGATGTAAAGTTAGCACGTGTCTTCCGCAGTAGGTCAGAGCTGGACCACCAATTTATTGCCACGTTCTAGATTCAAAAATCTACAGAAAAGTGGCACGATATTATTGGTGGATGTGACATATAACAGATGACTTGTTTCCTTAATTATGCAGTACTTTAGATTTTAATGTTTGTGTCCTAATTATGATCAAGAAATATAATTAAGAATATTAATATCAGAACTGGGTCGGTGCCTCAACCTTATCACCTCTTAATGAAGCAAACTAACTAAAATTAATTTTATTTTACCAGATAATATTTTATTTCATATTTTAAATAGAGAACAACGAAAACTTATTTGCTCACCTACTTCGATTTTTTTTTTTTTTTTTTACTTGCGTACTTATTCGAATTAATTTCACCACACAACAAATCTTGATGTTCGTTTATATATTACTCGTTTTACATTCTTTCAAATTCATCTACTTTTTCTACCCATTTAATTCTCAAGGCATCGTGCTCAAATGCCAATGGATTAGCATGTTTGGCAAGTTTAAAATTATAAGTAAATAAATAAGGTTAAAACTTTCAAAATAAGTGACTTTATCACTTAAAAGTAAGAAAAGAAATTATCCAAGCATGTTTTAACCTTGTTTGGTTTTATTTGTAGATTTTGATAAAAGTTGATGAAATGTGTAATTCAAAAGTCGATAATGTTTTCCCTTGAAATATATAATTATAATTATAATTAATTATTGACTTTAACTTTAAAATACCTTTTAAATCGCACTTACTTAAAAGCATTTTCACTTTTCAAATTTTAATCAAACTTGCTCCATATGGGCCATGAATGGGTAAACAAGTGAGAATGGACTTGACAAATTAATGGCACAACGTGATTCCCGTAGCCATGTTGTAGGATTTTAAAGCGAAAGAAGATAATGAAAATGACAAATAATAACAATTATTCTGTCACCAAACAAAATTTTACGTTGGTAGTCTTAGCAAATAAACCAATAAAATATGTATTTTACATTAGATAAATTTTATGCGCACACTTAAACGAATATCAGACGACTAGACATTAGCTCAAGACATTGCCAATAATTCGAAACTTCGTAGCATCTCTTCGATATGATCACCGTAAAGATCATAGCTATCTTCTCTAGTTTTGTTATCCCTGTAGCTTTCAAGATCTTTCAAGATTTTGTATTAAAGGCATGGCATAGCTAGAATCCTTCAAATCATGTTTAAGCCTATTTTAAAAAAAAATGGATATAGATATACGTACAAGGCCATAACCCCAAAAAAATCCCAAAATCACCCCCTACTGAAAAGAATGCCCACCAAGTTCAGATAAGGGAATGCTTCCCTCAACCATCAAAGGAACGACTTGACGAAGGGAGGGAGATGTGGCCGGGAAGGAAAACCTGAACAAACTACAGGATGGAGAGGTACTCCCTGCCTAAGACCATATTGCCTCGCCTATCCATAAGATGTTCGGTGTTCAATATTTAAGTAGCTATGGCCCATGATCCAAAGAAACAACAACCAGTCAATCATTTATCCTTATCGATTAGGGGATTCTTTAGCTAACGAGTCCTCATCCTGAAGTCTTCGGAGTATCTTTTCTATAGGTGTCTCTATTTGTATGGAAAATTCACTGCCCAAAGATCTCGCCCAATGTCTCCCTCCTACCGCATAGCCTTTAGACAGGAAGGTATTTCTAGTAATGGACAATCTTGTCTTAACTTACGAACATGTAGTCCCGCTAAACCAAAAAGGATAGGAATCCTCCCCGAGTTAAATGGTTAATGAATTCTTGATCGTAGAATGAATGTGAACCACCCAGTTTCCTTCCATGGAAGATGGAGTTTATTTTCAATCGACCAAGGTCAAATGCAAGCTAGATTTATAAAAGATTGAAAAATAGATAGAGACTGGTAGAAAGCCCGGGGACATACCATTAAAAGTGGTAACCGATTAAGTTGTTCTAGGCTAGTTAGTAGTTCCCCTTCAATGTGTTTCCTTAGAAGAGTATTTTCAGTTATTGGCATTAATGAGCTAAGGGTCTAATTACCTGTATTCTTTCTACATAAGTTTGTTACAATCTACTAGATTTTCCATAAATAAGTAGCGGTTACTTGAATTTGAACTTTTAGTTTGATTATAGAGTGGTTTGGTCCAACACCAACGATGTCGAGGACCAATTTAGAGAAGACTATCAAAACGTATTGCTCTCGAGCATCCATAATTCTTGAAAGCTATTTTTCAAAAATCAGATGATTATGTCTAAAAAAGGTAATAAGTACTTTGAAAACATTACATTTCTAATTATATTTGGATTATTTCTTATTTTTAAGCGAAAACAATATTTATTTTAAAGTAATTTTTACCATACTATCCAAGTAAACACTTTGTTCAACTTGTATAAATTAAAAAATTATTTATTTCATAATTTAAGTAAAATTTTAAAACCAAGCGAAACATGCTCAACTGGTTTTCTATATAAATCAGAGTGCCTCATCAGAATCCCAACCAGACAAAGAACCTTAAGATTCTGCTACACCAACCTCCAAGAAGTACATAAAAACACAAGATCGCACAGATCAAAAAACTACACTTCAGTACTAAAACTTGCATGAATTTTGAGAGAAATCTGAAAAAAAGATGCTTGATGGAGGAGAAGAATACTGGTCTTCAGCCGACTACTTTACGGACATGAATATAGAGTCAAAGAAGAAAAAGAAGATCAAGAATGCACGAAGGTTTAGCGACGACCAAATTCGATCAATGGAAACGATGTTTGAGTCCGAGACAAAGCTCGAGCCGAGGAAGAAGATGCAGCTTGCAAAAGAGCTCGGACTGCAGCCTCGACAGGTTGCAATTTGGTTTCAGAACAAGAGAGCTCGATGGAAGTCGAAGAAAATCGAAAAAGATTACAACATACTTCTTGCCAACTATAACGGTCTAGCTTCACAATTTGAAACCTTAAAGAAGGAGAAACAGGCCCTAGCTAACCAGGTATTTCAATTTTAATACTATGATTTAAATCATGCTATTGTGTGGAAATGTCAATTAAGACACACGAATAGACAAAGCCTTCTCTTCTTTAATATTGTCTAGTGTTCTAAGGTTGTCTAAAAAGAAGGCATTAAACCTAGGATGGAATTTTTTTTTTACCTTGACAATTTAATCCCATTTTGACCATTATGTATTTGAATTCAATAAATAACCAGCGTTTTGAGTTACAGACATTGTTTCATGCTAGTGTATCACGACCAAAAGGTAATGGAGGCGTGCAAAGGTTTCCTTGGGCCAGATGGAGATTGGCCCTCAAGGAACCCTCAATTTTATTGATATTTGTCATCCATTTCTCGTTCAATTAAGCAGGAAAAACTAGGGCTACCTAAATTCAGATCTTTTTGTAACATTTGTGATTTTCTTGAACAGTTGCAGAAATTGAATGACATGGTTGGCAAATCAGAAATGGAAATTCAGTGTCCTAAACAAGAAAATTCTGGGAACAGAATTGAAGGAGAATCATCAGTTAATGGAGAGAACATGAAGAGGGATGAATTTGAAGTACTAAATCCAAGGCTGTATTTGGATGGATCAGAAAACGACAGCAACTTAAAAGCAGATTATTTTGGATTGAAAGAAGAAACTGAACTTATGCACATGGTTGAATCTTCAGACAGTTCTTTGGCATCACATGAGAATTTTCTTGACCATAATTCTAGTAGTTATCAATGGTGGGATTTCTGGTCTTGAATTAAATAAGAAATGGAAGAATTTGTGTACTTTTCTGAATAAATTAATCTTCCATCTGTTGTCATAAATATGAGACATGTTAAGAACAGTAAATTCTCCTATCAAGATTACACAAGTTTGACATGTTCGTAAGGTGGACTCGACAATACAAAACTATATTATAGCAGAAAGGAAGATAAAATTGTATCTATTATTTATCGAGTTCTATCTTGTCCAATATTGCATACTTAACATTCCTCAACGTACAATTTAGTGGAGGAAGGGAGGTAGAGAAAGGGGTGTAACAGGCAAGAGGAAAGAAAGAACTACTTTGCAGCAACTTCATCAACGCTTTGATTCATTATTACATCTACTACACGACATGTTAGAATTTGGGTGTGACCTGAATTCCTTATTGAAGTAATTGAAGAATTCTAATTGAAGCGCCCCTTTTTGGTGTTTTGCCTTGGGCGTCGTGGCGCACAGCACTTGTTTGTTTTAGATTCTTGCATTTTTCTCTTCATTTTCGTTTTGAACTCGATTTTTTGATATCGTATTTTATAAACAACTCTACATTCCTTACATGTTTCTTACAAATATTAGACTCTTCTATACAATTTTATAGTGTGTGAGAGAAGCGATTATTAGCTTTTATGATCATTGTAATATTTCTCTATCTTCATTATTTGTGGTACAATAAAATCTCATAATTCATTTGCCATATTTTCTTGTCTTCTTTTATTCTTTTGCTTGCGATCTTATGCTTCATATTTTACCATATAATTTCAATATCTTAATCCGATGGTAGGTTTCATATCAAGTGGTATCGAGCAACACGTGATCTTTGAATTCCCAACAATTGGTATCAAAAATTTTGGGCATAATTAACACAACAAGCGCGTAGTTTGATTTGTTCGTGATGGCTTCCATGAAGTATGGCATTCCTCTTTTGGATCGGAATACTAAATTTCATTATGGTGGGTTAAGATGCATGCAGTACTCGCACAATAGGATTTGGATGATGCGTTGTTAGGAATTGACAAAATGCTCACAACTTTGACCGCGGATGAGAAATTACTAAAGGATAAGAAGACATTTTTTCACATTCATCTTCATCTATCAAATTTCATTCTTCAGGATGTTTTGAAGAAGGGTTCATCAACTACTTTATTGTTGAAGTTGGAGCAATTATACATGACTAAAAGTTTGACAAACAAGTTGTATCTCAAACAGAGTTTATACTCTCATCGAACGGTAGAAGGAAGATCATTGAAAGCTGATTTGGAAAATTTGGGAAGTAAAGTATGATGAAGAAGATTTGGCCTTGATCATATTGTGTTCGTTACCCACTTCGTTTTCTTCATTTAAAAATACGATCTTGTATAATCGTGATACTCTCACCATAGTGGATGTATATGATGCTTTGTTTTATGAAGCATCTAGTGTATAAGTCCAGAGATGGAGAAGGTCTTGTTGCTCATGGTGGTTCTAAAAGGGACAAATCTAAGTTTAAGTTCAGTAATCAGATCTGCAACTTTTGCAAGAAGAATGAGAATATGAAGAAGTATTGTTACAAATTGCAGAATAAAAAAAGGTTGGCTGCAAGTCGATATGAGAAGTAATCAAAGATTTCGGGTGAAACTAACCTCGTCGAGAACATTGTAAGTGATGGAGATCTCTTAGCTATTTCTGATATCGAGTCTAAACTAGACGAGGACTGGATTCTGGATTCAGCATGTGTGTTTCATGTGTGTCATAATAAAGACTTGTTTACTATATATGAAATCGTTTCCAAATGTGTCATAGTTATGGGAAACAACACACCTTGTTGGGATGCTAGAATTGGTACAGTTAGATTGAAACTATTGGATGAGACAATTAGAACAATTGGCCAGGTTTGACATGTTTCGAATTTGAAGAAAAATCTCATCTCGTTGTTTATCCTTGATTCGAAGGGTTATGAGTTATTTGGTGGAGGTGGAGTTTTGAAGGTTTATAATGGTGTCCAAGTTATATTAGAGGGACAAAAAAGGTTTCAGTTATACATCTTGCAGGGTCGTGTAGAATTTAGAAGAGTTAATCAGCAAATGTTCAATGCAATAGTGGACATTCAGAATGGTATAATACTTTTATGAGCTCGTAAATGGTCAGATTTGAAGAATATAGCTCAGTGAAGTTCAGGAGATATGGATAATGCCGCTTTGCCACCATCACCTGTGGTGCCATTATATTCTATTGTTAGGAATGGACCCAGTAAAAAAAGGTTTATGGATGTTGATTTTGTTGATCACGCTTTTAGTGTAGTAGAATATGTATAATTTAGCAATTTGTCTTCTTTAAAAGAATTTGAGTTTGATTATGCTTTGGGTGTGTTACAACTCAATTTGGTGGATTTTAAAATCGTTATGATTTTTTGAGAATTTGAGGTAATTTTTTAGAATAGCGCTTAGATTCATTGGAAGATGTGGAGTATTTTGTGTTTGGTTGGAGAAATCAGTTTTAGTTATTATTGAAGAGTTTAGTTCGTTCCTAGCAGACGAATATTTTTCTCCAAATGGAAAATTTTGGAGTTTTGTTTGTTGCAATGGAATTCGTGGTGGAGATTGTTAGAATTTGGGTGTGACCTGAATTTCTTGTTGACATTGAAGTGCAAGTCAAGAGTAATTCAGTTTGGAATGCTTTGGGAGTCTTATTCTAATTGAAATTCTATTTGAAAGCCCTATTGAGAGTTTGGCTTGAAAAATAACTTTGAGATGAAGAAACCAAATGGCAGAACGCCCCACGCCCCTGTTTGGTGTTTTGCCCCTGGCGCCGAGGGTGCAGCTGTGCCAGCCCCAGCGCAGGGGCTTCCGAAGGCGCCACCTGACTATTCCGATTTTTTGCGTTTTTTACTCATTTTTCGTTTTAGACTCGATTTTTTGGTATCCTACTTCATAAACAACTCTACTATGAGGGTTTGAACGTCCCCTACATATTTCCTATTAATATTAGGTTCTTCTATACAATTTTATAGTGTGTGAGAAAAGTGATTACTAACTTTTAGAATAATTGTAATATTTTTCCATCTTTATTATTTATAGTGTAATAAAATCTCTTAATTCATTTGTCATATTTTCTTGCCTTTTTTTATTCTTTTGCTTGCGACCATATACTTCATATTTTGTCATATAATTTCAACATCTCAATCCGGTGATTGGTTTCATATCAAGTGGGATCGAGTGATACGTGATCCTTAAATTTTCAATAATTGGTATCAGAAATTGTGAGCATAATTAACACATCACGACATATTAATTTTTGTCTACTCTCTTCTTTCTAAACTATTTTACTATTGCATCGCTCTATTTTTGGTACCTATAGTACCAAGTAATACTAGACAACACAATGAACAAAATTTTAACTTCATTTCCTTTAATATAGTTAATTATTGTTTAATCCATCTTATCGAGCATCTCGTCACTAAATTACACATATTAACTCTATTAGGATCGTCTTCTTTTGCTGATAATTTCTTTAATAACATATTAAATTCAGGGCCTTAAGAAATGTATGGATAATTAATCCAAGAATTATACTTTCTCATCCATGGCTATCTCCTGATTTTTTTATTTTTATTTTTTTTACAAGATTGAACATGAAGGGGGCAGCCTTAGAGATTAAATAAGCAAATAAACTCTCCTTTTCTGCTTTAGGGTGAAATTCCACTTTTTTTTTTCTTTGACCACTTTCATTAAAAGCAGAGAAAAAGCAGCAAACTTTAAAGGATAAAAGTAAATTGAAAATGATGTACCTAAAAATGTAACTTTCTGATCCCACATGAGAAACATATTTTATTAAATCTGTCTTCGATGATTAAGGTCATTTTGCACACTTTCTTTGCTTTTCCTATTGATAACGCATTTGACATTAGCTTGGGTACAGACGTAAAACGGGCTGTGGTGCTCGTCTCGGGTTGCCTGTCATGGGTACGGTGAGCCACAAGCCCCTACGTAGAGCATGGCCAGGATAAGGGGAGGGGTCGACCTGTAACACTACCTGATTGGGACCGGGCTATGAGCCCCCAAGATAAATACATACTCCCAAACTAACTATATCCTGTGGTTTGAGCTACACGTTATCGAAAGTTGAAACGTTGCTAGATCTTACCACGGTTGCTTGCACACTCAAGACTTTCCGAAAATACGAATGGAAGGGCTTCTGCACTTGCAATTGTCAAGTGAGGAACTAACCCTTGCATGCTTATTTGATCTTCATCTTTGGCCTCAGCTGCAAAAAACGAGTAGCCGAATTTTTATTGACCTCTTACCAGTGGGCATAGCAAATTGACATCATCAACACCTGGTTGCTATGTTTACACTTCTTTTACAGTGAATATCACGAGGGTGCAAACGGGGAAAGCCTCTGAAATACAAGCAATAAAGTCATGTTATATTGAATCAATTAAACCTTGTACACACAGAGAGAGAGAGAGAGAGAGAGAGAGAGAGAGAGAGAGAGAATACCCAAACTGCTTGCAGCAAATTTATTTGAAAAACTAGGTTCTAAGCACCGCTGACGTTAACTCCAGTTTTCAAGGATAAATGTGAGGACCATAATCTTTTGGGCAACTCGCACACTGGTTCTCTCACGACTGCATCGCTAATCTACACATTATAAACTGTCTAAATACGTTTCAATGCAAATGAGAAGTTCAATCCAAATACTCAAGGGATCAGAGGGCCAAGCCATGCATATGCAATGCCACTACTTGGTCAGATAGATACGTGGCCATGAAAGAGAAGTAACTCGAACAGAATTAAGTGGGTGATCTAGGCTTTTCCTTCCGTATTTTGAACCTCATGTTGATGGAACAATATTATTAAAACAAACAAAAGATTTTAAATTTCATAAAAACTATTTGCAATTGGGAAGATTTCACCTGTAAACTACCATAATTAAATGAGCAATTGGGTTAGAGACAATTTGTCTCGGCATTTAGATCTTCCACCTTCAACTTTAGTAGCATTTGGACGCCTAATTAAAGATAGATGTGACCTGAGTTCATCATTAACTGGTCACAACAATTACCATTACTTCCTAGATATTAATTTTAAGAACTAATTCAATAAGACAAACTACATATGCATGAATGCAACTCATTACTATGCCTAATCAAAACAAGCAAGGGGATTACCAAAGTGAAGCGATGCATTCGTCGTCTAACAAACTACACATTCCACTAAAATGAATAATTTTAATAAGTCTTGTATTGATTCTATCTCCAAATCCATGATTTAAATAGATTTCAATTTTTCCACCCAAAGAATAGGAAGTTATAATGCATCCTGCTGATCCTATATCATCCTCTGCGACATAATCTTTGAAAATAGTACATGTAATAACACGTTCTAACAATTTTGCCATAAAATCCGTGGTTGTGTTACCAAAAATAGTTAATGCAATTAGAAACGAACATGCATAAAAGTTTGAATTAATAAACATGAACAAACTGTTGGAAAACGTAAGTTTGAATGAACAAATTGTCTTCATCAATGGTCGTGTCTTTATTTAAGTTTTTTTTTTTTTTTTTTTTTGATACAGGTGTTATGTCCTTTTCTCAAAGATTGTATTGTACCCTTTCAATCTCAGACGTTTTCATGTTATATTATCAACTCTTCTTTTAAATGTCACAACTTTTATGAAAGACTTTGGACGTTGGATTAATGGCTACATCTAAAAGCTATTTATAAGAAGTTTCAAGAGGCATTTTTTACACTATTAAATATCTTTTTTACTTCCTCCGCTTTTACAAATAAATCCCTTTTTGTATAAATATTCTACATGTTAAGAAATATAGAGTTATTTTGTTTTATTATTTATTAAGGGTAGAATAGTTTTTTTAGTTTTCTTTATTTAGCATATATATAGTCTCTTTGTATTTATGTTAAATTATTTTTTTGTATTCAATTTCATTATGCAGTATCAATGCAACCCTAACCTCCTCTTTCTTTTTCTTAGTTTTCGTTTTGATTCGGTTTCTGCGATCTGGTGTTTCGTTTGGATTCGATTTTTGCAATCTGGTATTTCGTTTTAATTCAGTTTCTGCAATCTGGTCTTTCATTTTCGTCCCTTTTGTGATCTGATTTTTCTTTTGTTTTTTAATTATGGCTACTGAAAGAGACAATTCGCTTCAGTCTGTAATTGGATAGAAAGAATTATTCGTATTGGAGTTATGTGATGAGAAATTTTCTTAAGGATAAGAAGATGTGGGGATATGCTACTGGAACTTTTGTGAAACATGGGGATACTGATGAGGGTTATGCTACTTTGATAGATGCATAGGAAGCAAACAATGCAAAAATTATTACTTAGATTAACAATTCTATTGAACATTCCATAGGTAGAGAGTTGGCGAAGTATGAGACATCAAAGGAGGTTTGGGATCATTTGCAAAGGTTATTCACTCAGTCAAATTTTACAAAGCAGTATCAATTGGAGAATGATATACGAGCTCTTCAGCAGAAAAATATGAGTGTTCAGGAGTTTTATTCTGCTATGACAGATCTTTGGGATCAATTTACTCTTACAGAATCGGCAGAATTAAAGGCATGTGCTGCCTATATTGCTCGTAGAGAGCAGCAACGATTGTTACAGTTTCTAACAGCACTTCACAGTGATTTTGAAGGATTTAGGGGTACAATTTTGCATCGTTCTCCACTTCCTTCTGTTGACTCAGTTGTCAGTGAGTTATTGACTGAAAAAATATGTCTTAAATCTTATTCTGAAAAGGGAATTCTTTTTGTTTCTAATACCTCTGTGTTAGCAGTGTCTTCTAAATCACTCTCTAATAATCAGAATAAGTTTTATGCAAGGGCTGCCCCAGACGAGTGTAGTTTCTATAAGCAGAAAGGTTATTGGAAGGCTCAGTGTCCTAAGTAGATACAGCAGAATCAATCGCAGCAACAATCTCAAGCTTGGAAGTCTGGCAATCAGCCACAATCGAATGCTCATAAACCACATCAGGGTTATAGGCCACCACAATCTAATACTGCAGCAGTAGTTTCATCAGGTGCTTTCACTGATCCTAGTACTCTGGCTGAGCAATTTCAGAAGTTTCTCTCCTTACAGCCACAAGCTATATCTGCTTCTTCTTTCGTATTTCAGTTGCCTCATAATTCTTCAGGTATATCACATTCTGTATGGGTTTTGGATTCTGGTGCTTCACATTATATGTCTCCAAATTTTTCATCTTTTGCTTCCGTGTCTCCTTCGTCTTCTATTTATGTCATGATTGCTGATGACACTCATATGCCTTTAGCGGGTGTTGGTTCTGTTGTCGCACATCACTTGTCTCTCCTTAATGTTTATCATAATCTGAAACTCACATTAAATCTTGCTTCTGTTGGTCAGTTATGTGATTCTGGTAATTTAGTCACATTTTCATCTTCCTCTTATTATGTGCAGGATCTGCAGTCTCAGAAGCTGATTGAGACAGGCCGTAGGAAGGGAGGACTATATATTTTGGATGAGTTAAAAGTGCCAGTTACTGCTGCTGCTGCACCTAGTGTTGATTTGTCTTCTTTTCGTTTGAGTAATTCTTCTTCTAGTTTTTATTTATGGCATTCTCGCCTAGATCATGTTTCGTCTTTTCGTTTGAGATTTTTGGCTTCTACAGGGGCATTAAGAAATTTGCAACCTTGTGATATTTTTTATTGTAGTGGCTGTAAATTGGCAAAATTTTCAGTTTTACCTTTTAATCGAAATATTTATGTTTCTTCATCTCCATTTGATTTGATTCATTCTGATGCATGGGGGCCTTCTCCTGCTGCCACAAAAAGAGGGTCTCGATATTATATTTCTTTTATTGATGATCATACTCGTTATTATTGGATTTATTTAATGAAATATCGTTCTGAATTCTTTGAGATATACACAGCCTTTTGTTATTATGTTTCAAATGATTTAAGTGTGATTTGGGTGGGGAATACACTTCTAATAAATTTTGTGAGCTGCTTGCCTTAGATGGAACTTTTCACCAAACTTCGTGTACAGATACTCCTGAGTAAAATAGTGTTGCTGAAAGAAAATATAGGCACATTGTTAAAACTGCTCATTCTCTCTTGTTGTCTGCTTCTGTTCCTAGTGTGTTTTAGGGTGAAGCCGTTCTTACTGCTGTAGGTTTGATTAATACAATTTCATCTTCTCATATTTCAGGTTTTTCTACTTTTGAAAAGTTGTATGGGTATGCCCCTGATTATTCTTTCTTTAGAGTTTTTTGTTGTACTTGTTTCGTTTTTCGTCCTCATGTAGAACGCAGCAAATTATCATCTCGATATGCTATTTGTGTTTTTCTTGGTTATGGTAAAGGTCAAAAGGGGTATCGTTGTTTTGATCCAATAACTCAAAAACTTTATGCGTCTCGTCATGTTGTCTTTCTCGAGCATACACCTTTCTTTTCTATTCCATCCACTATTCATACTTTGACTAGATTTGATCTTATTCGTATATATCCTTTTTTCTGATGATTCTGATAGTTTGTCATCTCAATTACATCATCTCAATTACAACCAATTCGTACTGATCATTCTGCATGTACTCACACTTTACTCTCCGGCACACCTGAAGTTCCCTCTTCTCCTATGGTCCCTCAAGCACCGTCTGAGATTGTGGATCCACCTTTATGTCGATCCATACGCATTCGTAAGTCTACAAAGTTACCAAATTTTACTTATTCTTGTTATTCTTCATCTTTTACTTTATTTTTAGCTTCTATTCATTGTCTCTCTGAGCCTTCTTCCTATAAAGAGACAATTTTTGATCCTCTTTGGCAGCAGGTTATGGATGAGGAACTTTCTACTTTGCATAAGACTGGTACTTGAGATTTGATTTCTCTGCCTCCTAGCAAGAGTGTTGTTGGTTGATGTTGGGTGTATAAGATCAAGACTAATTCTGATGGATCAATTAAGCGATATAGAGCTAGGTTGGTTGCAAAAGGGTACTCTCAACAGTACGGTATGGATTATGAGGAGACATTTACTCCAATTGCAAAAATGACTACTATTCGTACTCTTATTGCAGTAGCTTTGGTTTTTGTCAGTGATGTATCTCTCAACTTGATGTTAAAAATACCTTCTTGAATGGAGATCTTCAAGAAGATGTTTATATGGCGCCCCCTCCTGGTATTTCACATGATTCTGGGTATGTTTACGAGCTCAAGAAAGCGTTATATGGTCTCAAACAAGCACCTCGTGCTTGGTTTGAGAAATTTTCTGTTGTGATCTCTTCCCTTGGATTTACTTCTTGTAGTCATGATTTTGCTCTTTTTGTTAAGTGTACTGATGTAGGTCGTATCATTCTATCTTTATATGTTGATGACATGATTATTACCGGTGATGATATTGATGGTATTTCAGTTTTGAAGACAGAGTTAGCTAGACCGTTTGAAATGAAGGATTTGGGTTCTCTACGATATTTTTTGGGTATTGAGGTAGCCTGCTCACCCAGAGGTTATCTTCTTTCTCAGTCGAAATATATTGTAGATATTCTTGAACGGGCTAGACTTAATGATAATAAGACTGTTGATACTCCCATTGAGGTTAACGCAAAGTATTCTTCTTCTGATGGTTTACCTCTATCAGATCCTACTTTATACCGTACTATTGTTGGGAGCTTGGTATATCTCACTATTACTCATCCAGATATTGCATATGTTGTTCATGTTGTTAGTCAGTTTGTTGTTCTCCTACTACAGTTTATTGGGCAGCTGTTCTTCGCATTTTACGGTATCTTCGGGGTACAGTCTTTCAGAGTCTTTTACTTCCATCTACATCTTCCTTGGAGCTGCGTGCATACTCTGATACTGATCATGTTAGTGATCCCACAGATTGCAAGTCTGTTACTGGTTTCTATATCTTTTTGGATGATTCTCTTATTTCTTGAAAGAGCAAGGAACAATCTATTGTTTCTCAATCTTCAACCGAAGCAGAATATGGTGCTATAGTATCTACTACCAAAGAGATTATTTGGTTACGTTGGTTACTTACAGATATGAGAGTTTTTCTTTCTCGTCCCACTCCATGTATTGTGATAACTAGAGTTCTATTCAAATCGCTCACAACTCGATTTTTTCATGAACGAACTAAGCACATTGAAATTGACTGTCACCTTACTCGTCATCATCTCAAGCATGACACAATTACTTTGCCCTTTGTTTCTTCTTCTTTACATCTTGCAGATTTCTTTACCAAGTCGCATTCTATTTTCCGTTTTCGTTTTCTAGTTGGCAAACTCTCGATACTTGTCGATGCCACATCGTGAGTTTGAGGGGAGGTGTTAAGAAATATAAAGTTATTTTGTTTTATTATTTATTAAGGGTAGAATAGTCTTTTTAGTTTTCTTTATTTAGCCTATATGTAGTCTCTTTGTATTTATGTTAAATCATCTTTTTGTATTCAATTTCATTATGCAGTATCAATGAAACCCTAGCCTCCTCTTCTTTTTCTTTATTTCTTTAGATTGTTTAACACTACATTGTTAATGTCAAAGTTTGATGATAAGGCAAAAACTTATTTTGTAGGTTCCTCTTGAGGTAGTGCTTCCATAGGGACCAAAATTTGTTCAATTTTGGAAGACAATAACTCGAGAGCTTGAGCAATAGAGAGAACAAAATTGTCTCGAGGACATAACATGAATTCGTTTTATCACAATTCCAACTCCAATAGACAAATCGTGCATAACATTTGAAGTGGTAATAAAATTGAACTTATAGTTACCCGAACCTAAAAAATTCACCATCTTTAAGACAATATTGCTCTCTATAGTACTTGAGGACTTGAGCAATTGATTTACAAGGTGAAACATATTTCTTTTCTATAAAGAAACACAAGAACCAGAAAGTAGAACTCAAACATAAACACAAACATAAACATTGATACAGAATTTTACACAAAAAGAGAGATATTTACAAAATTTGATGGAGGAGAATAAAATTTTTATTGTGTAAAAATGTTTTATAGAAGGTCATATATATAGCTTTTGGATGTGACCATTCATCCAAGGGACACGGCCTTCCATAAAGGTTGAACTTTTGAAGAAATGGTAAGAATTTTTCATGACAATGTATAAAACAATGCAGGAAACAACATAAAATAGAATGAATACAACACTTAGCAAATAATTCTTTCAAATCACAGAACACAACTATTGCCAAGAACTCCATTTAATTTTTTATTTTTTTTCCTAAAAAAAACAACTTTCTAATTCTAAATGCAAAACAACGAAAATTTTCTGCCTTCTTTTTCTTTTCAAGAATAAATACATTTTATTTATTCAAATCCCATTTCAATGAAATTTGAATTTTTATCATTTCAATTTAAGATGAAGAAAGAAAGAGAAGAAAAAGGAGGGTTCATTCATTAAATTTACAAATATAAATTAGCAGTAATATAGTAAAAAAAAAATCAGAATTAGTAGGTCAATAAGGTAAAAAATAAATTAAAGAATGGCTTTCATTTCTTAAATCTTCAAATATTGAAAAATCAATTAGTTTTTAAACTACCTTTTATATTTAGATTCGAATTTCTTTATCCCTTTTAGAATTATTTAAAGCACTTTATGAATATATCTTCTCTGTTGTAAAACAAACAAAATACCAGAATATGACTGATACCACTTGTTGTGAAATCAACCATCGGGATAAATTGTTGAATTTATATGTAAAATAATAATGAAGTATTAGATCAAGAATAAAAGAAGACAAGAATATGACAGATGAATTAACAGATTTTATTGACTCAATAATAATGAAAAATGGAGAAAATTATAATGTATCATATAATTCTAATAATCATATATTTCACATTACAAAATTGTATAGAAAATTCTAATATTTATAAGGAACATGTAGGGGTCGTTCAAACCCTCTTGGTAGAGTTGATGAAGTAGAATGTCAAAAAAATCGAGTTTAAAACAAAATAAGAGAAAGAAAAATAAAATCGAAAAAAAAAAAGAAATAGAGGCAATAGCGCCTAGGCGCTACAACTCGGGCACCTAAGCTTCGGGGCTAGCGCCTGAGCGCCCAAGGGATGGCGCCAGTCTTGCTGTTGAAAACAGCAAGCCAGCCCCTAGGTGCTCGATTATGTCCCAAAAATTTTCAAAATGCCTTCAATGATGTTCTTCTCCATTCCAAATTCTTTTTCAAGTCCAATACCAATTTTCAATTCTCAATGGGCATCCAAAATAGAACTTCAACTTGATATAGAACTCCAATAATATACCAAATTTAAATTCTTTATGACGTGCACTTCATTTAGAATTTTTCAATACTTCAAACACTTCAACAAAGGAATTCGAGTCACACTCAAATTCCAACATTCTCAAATATTAGTAATTGGAGCCCTACCTGATCTGAGGTTTTACCTAGCTGGTTTAGGTTGACATGTTTGGTTTGACACCTCTATCTTCGATAGATTTTTACTCGAAAATTGCAATCATTTTTTTACAAACTCGTTTGGAATTAGATACTACCGGGCTAATTATGTTAATAAAAATGACTATAGAATGGAAGATCAACAATCTAAAATAGGATATCTTTGAAATTAGAAGCTTAATTTCATTAATATCTCAGTTTCTTATTCAAGGCAAAAATTCTGCAAAAGGAAAGAGGAAATTAATTAGCTTATTTTTTACAAACGGTCCCCACCCCTAAGGTTATAGTGCACAACCAGGACCTATTATTTTCAATCCTTGACACTGAACTCCTCATATGAACCTTTAAATGCAAGAATAGTCCTTTATGTCACTTGCAATCTAGGTTCTCTATGTGCATGTTTATGAAAAATTACAAACTCCTTATAATTTGTAGTCATTCAAATATTAATTTTAACCACACGTTTACAACTATTGCTAACTTAGCACCTATTTGGTTCAACTTAAAATTTGGATTAGAATCTATGTCAAAGTTAATAATTAATTATAGTTACAAATTTTATAGGACTCATAACCACACGCTCCATCAATTTTTATCAAAATCTACAAAAAATTTAATTTTTATCTAAATCAAAGAAGGGGCTTATTATCCACAAATTTCATAGGACTCATTACTCTCCATTATAATTTCTTCCAAACAAGCACATCATGTTGTTCAAAAGACACGTGACCGAAAGGACTATTTCCGCATGAGGAGGTCTTTTGAGGATTGAAAGAATAGGTCTGATTGCGCACTAGAGCCTTAGGTTGGGAACTATTCATGCAAATAAACCAAATTAAATTGACAAATAAAGTTTAGTGGTCCACAACAATTAATCAGGTTCCACCATGGGGCATGGGACTCTCCCATTACAATTTTCAACTCTTTCTTTTGTCACGTCCTAATACAACGAATTAATACTTGTCTCTTTTGTTGTTTGGAATTTTTCATAAATAAAAAGTTAGAAGTGGGAAAATTATACCATTTGTCCTTGACCTAATGCTGTATCATTTTCCTTCAGAACACGTGTTTCTCGCAGCTTAGTCTTCAATTTTTACATTTACGGGCACCTTTAGTCCTGGTGTCACTTTTTTTTTTTTTTGTCAAGAAACTTATCACCTGTGTGTACGTCGGGTTAAGATATGTTGTTCAAATTATATATCAACACATCAACTCTCCAGCATTTACATTTAAGTGCACTGTTGGTTTCAATGTCACTTTTTGTCAAAAGGCCTATCAACAACTATGCACATCGAGTAGTAATTTGTTGTCCCTCCACTATAAATTGATCATATTGACGCGTCAATTCTCATTAGCCAATGAAAAAATGCAATTTCAAATGTAAGGCGCACATATATCAAACATTTCGCATGTGTTTGGCACTCATTTTTGAAAAATTATAAATTTTTGAATAGTAATTGATTGAAGAATGTGTGTTTAAAATTAATGAAAAGTTTTAGATTTATTTGTAATATTATTTTATTTAAATAATGTGTCGGTCATCCTCTCGAGTTCTTCGTTATAGGACTCGGCAAACGAGTGGCCCTTAAACAATTCAATATGCCATATTTTTATTTTTATTTTTTCTTTTTCTATTATCGGGCAGCTCAATTTCTCAACTACTCCTCTGACTAACCTGTATGTCTTCATTAAGATTTTTTATGCCTCTTTATCAAAAATGTAACTCCATATGTTACAACAGCATGTACAAGTATCATTTATCCCTTTTTATATTTATATATATATTTTCAAATAATTCAGTGATCGTCACATCTCATTAAACATGGCTGCAGAATCATCGTACGATGTCAAATGTTTCATTGTGTGTGTGTGTGTGTTTGTCTCCTACATTAACCTTTCATTAATTATTGTTTTTGGGTGTGTATTTTAATGTGTAGGCATCGGATATTATGACACAATCATTTATTATTAGACAAAATCAAATGGTATTTTAATTTGTTGTTTTGAACAATTTGGGTGGTTAATGTTGTAATGATAACAAAATATATATCAACAAGATTGATCTTAAGGAATAATCAATATATAAATGTTCGAACTAATTATCTTAATAAAGTCGACCTTCAAAATAAAATGTCAATGTTTAATATAGTATTAAAGTCCATTAATTTGAAACGAATAATTCGATCCTTCTAAAGCAAAACAAATAACTGGATTCCAAGTTGGTAATCTCAAACGCATTACCCTTTCTATCCATCATCAATATCACGTAAATATTGAAATCACTCAACTCTAAAGTAATACCACCCTCGTCAATCCTATAAAATGACTAGGGTGTGAGAGTATCACATGTCATGTAGAGTTGTATATACTCTCTCCTTTTTACCTGGGATTCGGGTGAAGTCTTCTTTGCCTCTATGAAAGAAATATAAAAGAAGAGCACCTCGAATGGGGACGACAAAGGAGCTTGAGTACCAACTTTGAGTTTGATACTCACATAGATTTTTGTATGACATGAATTGGAAAAATAAATGGTATATAGATTTTTGTATTAATGTACACATAATGTCGAAAATTGGGATCTCATTCCAAAAAAGTTAACCGATTAATTGGAAGCCCAAGTGCCAACTTCAAGTTCGATAATCATAGCGTAAATTTTTGTACTAAACAAATGGGCGAAAATAAATAGTAAAGTATATATATTTTTGTATGTATTAATGTATAAATGCATGTATAGATACACAGTAATGTACACGAGAGAGAGAGAGAGAGAGAGAGAGAGAGAGAGAGAGAGAGTGGTCATACCTGAAAGTTCCTAGCAAAGAATAACAAATTTTCCAATGATATGAAACCACCGCCCCTGACAGAGGAATTACAAGAAACAAAAGTTTATTGATAATGAAATTATGAGAGANTCTCTCTCTCTCTCTCTCTCTCCCTTGAAAGAAGGCGAAAGTTTTGGGGGATAAAGAAATGAGAAGCCAAAAACTGAGATAAGATCTCACACAGATACACACACATATACGAATATATAATTGATGAAGGGCTTTTAGATGAAAAGTCAAGAAAAGGAGGCTGCTTTTTTGAGGGGAATGTTGTCTGGCTCGAGAACTCTTTCGTTTGATCAATTCATAAACAAACTAGATCTCTTGCAAGTGTTGTCGGACCAGGCTTCATTCCCCCCAGTTACTGCTTCTACTGGACTTTGATTAATTGATCTGTAGGTAAACAAAGGGTTGATTCAAATTTTTTTTTTGCAGTTTTTGGGACTAAATGGAGTTCCTGGATAAGGGTTTTCAGCAGATTGGTGTAATGATTAAGGATTTCGACACTTTTTTGGAAATTCTTTCTGGGAAACCTAGAAAAATCTCATCATGGCATTCTAGAATTTCTGGTTGATTAAGGTTTTTTGTGTCAGATGAATCACCTTTTAGGGTTAATAATGTTGAATCATTTTAGTCATGATCGCTTTTTGGCTCAGATCTGGCATTCTGTGGGATATTCAGATCTGGCTTTAAAATCCCTCTTTCTCTACCTTTAACCCCACTTCCACCCCTAGGGTTTTTCAAGCAGATTGGGGATTTTGTTTCTTTTGAAAGATTTTCAAGAGTAGCAAATATTTACTTCATAGTTTGTTCCTAACATGTATGTATTAATTTCGCTCTGTATCATATATACTTCATAGTTTTGGATGAAACCCTAATATTTTGAGCCAAAACTCAATTCTCACATCTAGTCATTTTAACCATTAATTTTCTCCAAGTAGTACTAGTTTAAAGCCCTTTGTGGGTTTTGATTTCAAGAATTATTTTACTCATTCGTTAATAACTAATTGACTTTACCAAACAAGTCGTGATTGGTTTGATATGTGAAACTTGACGTAACGATTGCATAACATGTTTTTAACTATTAGATCTTATCGAACAAGTCGTCATTAGTTTGATACGTGGTACTAGACATGTTACATTTTTAACTAATCTAAGTTACCAAATAAGTCCTTGACAAGCGTATGACACCGTTAAGCTCAGCTGCATGGGATACTTTTGACTACATATGATCTAATTGCTTTGAGATTTGAGAAATTTTATACTGTTGCACGACAATTAATGATGTTGGTGATTAGGTTTTCTTGTCTTTTAGCATATTGCATTTGAATCCGAGCTTGTAATGTGACTTATCAATGAATATGAATGATGGAAACAGTTGATTGAAAAGATAAACAAAAGTCTATTTAGACGTACCTAATCACTTGTATTCTCTCTTTTTTACCGGGTTTTTTAATTTTCTCACATATTGGACAAAATGTACCATTGGATTGTGATGTCTGTCTCTCAATTGTTTTCAATAATATGCAGTACTAAAAGATCATCACCTGTATTGAAAAAGCTTGAACTTTTTGTTAATTTAGAATAGTAAGTGTATGGATAATGGATACGAGTCTAGTGTCGATTTCATGAAAAATGTGTACTTTATATTTGAAATTACTTATATCTAACTCTAAATTGGAAAAAAATAAAAAAACTAAAAAGGTAAATTGCAAGAAAAGTTTGATTTGATGGTCTTTAACTAGAAAACTGGGGAAAGGAATTAAAGCAAACTCAGAGAAATTTCAAATATGAAAGACTAGGACTCCAACTCTACAAAATTTTCTAGTTTATTTCGAATAACCAAGTTATTTGTAAAATTCAATTGTGTTGATGACCATGTCCCTAAATTATTCGATAATCTCTTTCGAGTAGCAGAGGCGGAGCCCAATGAGGACCAGGGTGGGCACTAGCCCACACTGAACTTTTGGGCTCAATCCCATGGCCCAAAATTTTTTTTTTAGTAATATGTTACATTCCAGCCCAAGACTTAAACCGCTATCCAGCCCATTCCAAAAAATTAAAAACAAAACATCAACCAGCCTCATCCGACATCCAGCCTCGATTTCATTCAATTTCATCCGGACTCGACCTCCGCCTCTCACCTATACCTCTCCTCCAGCCAGCCTCCGGTCGCAACTCCTGCCAGCGATTCTGCTTCTTCATCCTTCGACAATAGGCAGCAATTATTGTTCGACTTCAACAAGTCTGGACCAGTTGCTTCGCCTCGATTTCAATTCAATTTCATCCGTGTCGGCGACTTCGAGCCCTAGACCAGCTGCTTTGCCTCCGTAACCTACTGTAAGTCTGGAAGCCTTGCTGTTTTTTTCTCTTTGATCTACATTATGCGTATACATAAACTGTTTGGGATTTCCCTGGTGGATTTGGGTTTTCAATTCTTGGGTGAGGTACAGAGTTATTCCACTTTGATGGATTCTGTGGTGATTCTGGACCTCTGGTGAAGCTGAAGTAGTAGGATTTTCTAGTTTCTTGGCTGTGAAAAGGGTGGCTTTTGGGCAGTTTTGGTTGGTGATTCGGTGAATACATCTTTTTGTTGTCTCTTGTCTATGTTAATTGTAAATTTGTTATAGTTTCTGGTTTTTGGTTTTGCTCAATGTTCATGTCTTTGTATCTCAAATGTTCATTCAAATGTTCAAATTTGATTATCATAGTTTGATTTGAACTTTGGGTATTGCTGAAAATTGAAATTGTCACTGCTATGCTTTTATATGAATTGTTATAGAATTGCACCTGAGAATTACATTAAGTCGTAATCCATAATAAAAAACTAGACGTTCAACATCGATAAACTGTGTCCACACTGAGTTACTTTCCTAGCTCCGCCCTTATCGAGTAGAGTCGAACCCGTTATTATGTACGAGTTCCCTATATTTATATGGGGATGGCAAATATAAAAAAAAAACATTGAGCAAAACCAACATCATATATCAATCACATAGACCGATAACTAAGGATTCTTGTGGTTTCGGAGAATCCAGCTACAGGAGAATCAGTAATTGAGTATCTCTATATCTATATCATTTATCGGAACCTATGTAATTTGTTAAAAGAGCTAATCACGTAGTTCACCCCTTGGTCATTACGGTTCTCAAGTGTTGCCCTAACATGTTGGAATATAACTAAATATATTCGAATTAAAAGTGTAGACCAGAATTTGATATCTCCAACCTTTTCTTCTTTTTCTTTGATTTTCTTCATAATGTAGAATTGTGTTTGTATAGTGTTTCAATCCCTAAGAATGTTCCCCCTTTATGTCCAAGAATATTGTCTTTAAAATCGTGCATAAAGTTGGCCAAACAATCTCCCAAATGTAAGTGGCCAAAGCAAAACGGGCTAAATTAGCATGTCAGCTATAAACAATTAAAACTTATAAAAATACTTCAAAATAATTGATTTTAAATATTAAAAATTCAATAAAATAAACCACTCTTGCACTATTTTTCACTAGAAAATATTTTTCTTTTGTTAAATTTAAAATAATAAAATGAATTAAAACAAAATTCACATGGTAGCCCAACCCGGCATTAGCCTAATGTCCAAAAATCTTGGACTAGGAAAAATCTGGTCCAGTAATTGATGATCTTGGGCTTAGCCCCAAATTTCCAATATGAATGATAGATGGTAGGGATGGCAACGGTTTGGTTCGAGGTCAGTTCGCTCAAAACCATCAACGCACCACGAATTTTTTTGTCATACCATAACCGCACTATAACCACATAAATCGGTTCGGTTATTATCTCGGTTCGGCTCGGTTCGGGCGCGGTTAATAACCACAAAAATAAATTATTTTTTATAGGTCCAACCGTTAACTTCAAAAAAAAAAACAATTTATGAAAAAAAAAAAAGTCGATGAAAACAAAAATACAATACTAAGTCAATTTAGCAAACAATATCCCAATTCTCAAATGCGAAATCCGAATTTAACAAACAATATTATCAATATAACAATACTAAACAACATCGTTATCCCTTGATCCTTGTGCATCAAACTTGATTCCTACTCAATAACTCAAAAGCTCCAACATCAATTCATACTCAATCTTCATTCTTCCCCAAAACTCTTATTAGCATAGGTCAAAGTTGATTCATATATAATAAATAAGAAATATAAGTACTAATAATACAATCATACTACCTAATCCGGAATGGTCTTAACTGAAAATTTAAACAAAAAAATGTACCTCTTCGTCAACATCATCATCACTAAACCTTGCACAAACTCTGGAGTATGAAGAATGAGCAAAATTTTCTACATACAATAGAGAAAAAAATTATCAATAAAAAAAGTGCATGAATAACAAATATAATAAAAAAAAATCATACCATGAATATCAGTCCAAAGCCAATCTCAAGCACACATTAAAGCTTCTAAAGTCTTCAGGTGAAGTCTATTTCTATGTTGGAACAGAAGACGCTGATCCATGGCAAGACATGTGATTTACATGAAAAATAAGTAACGAAATGAGATTCAAACAGGGACTAAGTAGAATTATGTAACAGCGTCAGCTTATGGTGTTTTTATGTAACAAATCATCAACTCATCATTGTTAGTGTCGTCAAAATCCTGATCATTCTCTCTATTTTGTTTGATGAAGTAGTACTTAACTGTGCAAAGTCTAACGATGACAATGCCTCTTAGAGCTTAAGCACATAGCACAGGCTTACTAAAGCAAAAAGCTTATTGTAATCTAAATATAAAAAAAACTCCTCACATAAAAGATATACTAAGGAAAAAACAAAATCAGTGCCAAAAATAGTTTAACAAAATCAGTGCCAAAAATATACTAAGAAAAAACAATAATTTTCAGCGATTAGGTTGATTTCACCACCTATTTGAACAAAATCGGTGCCAAAATAATTCCATATTAAGCTTATAAATCATTCCTTAATTAATTTAATTTCAGCAGCCAAAATATCAATACGACATCCAAGCTAAATCAAAATCTAGTGTACAGATGAATGACTCAAAATGCCCAAAAATTTAACAAAATCTACCTCTTGACATCTGATTTACATGAAAAGTAAGTAAAAAAACCAAGTCATTGACTTACCTGAGAAAATGAGGGATTTTTTTTTTTTTTTTTGTACTAAGCGGGTCGGGTTGGGGCTTTGGGCTGGACACAAAGAAAGGATAATGTCATAATAAAAGTTGAAACCCAAGCCCAAGCCCAATTTACAATTTTGTTTTTAACAAGTAATCAGTTTCGGGGTGAGGCGACGGAGTAAATACCATACCCGCACCGCCCCGTACCGGTTCATTAAAATCAAATACCATACCCACCCCCATTGCACAATTGATTCGATTTTTTTGCCCCATTTGGTTCGGTTCACAGCGGTTTTCAATTTTTACAGTTCGAATTGCCTTCCCTAATAGATGGGACCAATCTAAATACTTTCAAGTTTCAGCCCAAGACCTCACAAAAAATATTGTCACAGTTGACTAAACCTTAATATATTTGTATTTGGTAAATAGTAGCAGGTCCCTACCTTTCACATGTAGTGTAATTGAGTCCCCAAAATTATGTCTTACTATATGAAGTAAGAATAAAAATAATTAAATGCATTTTTTATTTTGCACAAATGTCAAAAATGGTTTTTTTTTTTTTTTTTTAAATTGTTGAATTCGGAAAATTGCAACGGCGGTCTCTAACCTTTTATTATTTTTTTGTGTGGACTTTATTCTAACTTTCAATTTA
>CAIGRB010002337.1:28049-44409 GCA_903798255.1 Fraxinus quadrangulata | reverse complement strand
ATCAATTTTAATAGATTCGGTTAAGGTCGCGATAATAAAAATCAAGTTAAATCAATCCTCGTGGGAACGATACTCGAAATTTTACAATTTCCACTTTATTACTTGTCAACGAACCGTGCACTTGCGGTGATTAAATTCGAAACATAATTTCGTGAACAAAATGCAACTGTATCACTTCAATATGATTATTCAATCAGCACAAGTGATCGAATTGGAAATACGCACACGAGGCAATATCAAGTTAACATTATCTGGGTATTGCCAAACATTTACAACGCTCTTCTGAATCTATACAGCATTTTCATAAGTATTTCACAGTAAGATAAAATCCAGGCTTTACTCGCTGTGAGGTCTATGTACAAATGTATTATTTGCAAAGCCCTTCATGCAAGAAATAACGATCAACTCTATTGAACTGACAATAGGAAATTAAAATGGCCATACAAGTATTACGCAATGAATCACGACATATCAATTTCTTCAACATCTAACCAGTCTCGCGAGTCTTTTTCAGAACTGTAATTTGTTTTATTGAAACAGGCAGGCACATCTCCATCATCTTCTTCAAGATCACTAAATGACACATCGTCCTCATTCTCAATGGGGACGGTAGTTCCACTGGCACCACCAATTTCAGAACTTTCTTCTTTTAACCAGTCATCACCATCATTCTGATCCTCATCCTTCACTTCCAAAACATTAGAGGGACCAGAGTTCAAGTTTTGATCCTTGACTTGGTCAACGACCTCTTCTTCAATCACTGATTTGTCAACAATTTGGATTTCAATGCTCTCAACTGGGTGCTTCACTATTTCAGAAGCAGAAGCTACAGTGGAAGTGCTTAATTCAAGGGCAGATGCTTTTTCAGGCTCATTTTCAGTAGTAACAAATGATATGTAAAGGGAGTCTTCACGAGGAGCGGTACTGTCTTTTGGATCAGAAGATCCTTTTCCAGGGAAGTCTTCTAGTTTTGTTGGTATCTGGTTCTTTGAGTCCTGTGCAAGCGAGCTTCTGATTTTTATTATCTGCATGGCATGACAGTAATGGAGGTCAATGACTTTGTTGCTCAAGGAGAAAGGAAAAACCTTGCATGGAGTTCATAATTAGGTGGACGCAAAAATTACAGTACATGTATTAACAGCCTATTCATAGACAAGCCATTTATCCTAGGGGGCAATTGTAATGAAACTTTATCAAATCAAATATAATGGCAACTACCCCCAATATTCATCAGTGACTTACAGACAATGCCAAGCTGTTCTTTTAACTGGAGAGTAATTTTAGGGACAAATATTCTTTGCCTTGTCCATTTACTTAAGACACATAAAAAACAAGAAACAACTGAATGAATCAAGAAGAAAAAAAGGAAATGGTAAGAATATGACAAAACAGTTATGTAAATGGCATGTAATGGAATGATGTTGAGGTAAAAATGTCAATGGCCAAGCACTTTATTACACATCCTCATAGAAACACAGTAAGCAATGACTAAAGTTTGTTCTGACCCACTGGAGAAATGCTGTTGCTTAAAAAGTTCTTGGTAGGGAAGACTTGGACCACTACTTTTCAGTTGAGTACTAATTAGGTGGGATCCCTTATGAAAGTAGATGATAAGTACTTAAAATAAATATAAGAATGCCGTCATTTTTCACTTATATTTCAAGCTGAGATATAAAACAATTCTTCTTTCTTTTTAGTGCATCTGCTCATATGGTCTTTTCTATTGACTATACATGCACTACTGCAATTCAGTTTTCATAAAATACATAATGAAGCTTCCACCATACACTAGCACAGTCTCCTCACCCACCCAAAAAAATAGATAAATTAAAAAGCATGTTTGGGAAGAGTTTATAAATGATTTAAACTATAAATAGATATAAATAAGTGGAGGAGGGTCCCTCGAAATGTGTTCATAAAAGTGGCTTAAGCATTCATAAATAGTTCATAAACATTAGCTCGTGTTTGAGCCCCATTATTCAAAAATTCATTTTTTCCAAACTCATTTTCAACCACATATTCTACCAATAAAATAAATTTGCACGCAAATCCAAAAATTTTCCCTTTTTTTAACCACACATTGTCAAAAAATCACTACTACAAAACCCATTTTTTGTGAAAAATGGGGCTCAAACAAGGGCTATCTAAATAGACAAGGAAAGTAAACGAAGCTAAAAAGGATCTGCTCGAGCACTAAAATACTCATGAAATCAACTAAACAATCTATAGGAATTGTTCGGATAGATGTACATTTTAATCCAGGTTGAGAAATGTACTAGATTATCATAAAGACATAGCAGAATGAAAGATCAGCTTGGTTGCTCTATTCTTATGTATTTACCCTTTTTTTTATTTTTTTTGCTAGGGAATTGTTCGGACAGATGTACATGTTAGCATAGACAGAGCAGAAGGAATGATGATAATGTTCAGGTTGGTTGCTCTATACTATTTTTTGGTTATATTAAAATGACGACAAAACATACCAAATGACTTGTTGACAAGCAAAATATATATGATGAGAGAAATTTCATCGGACAAAAATGTTTACCAACTGCAATCTGAGAACACAAGAAATATAAGAAGCAATGCACATCATCATTATTTTCTAACCAGCTCCAACATACTGAAAATAGATTATCTTTTAATTGAATACGGAAATTGCAAGAAGAAGAAGAAGAGACCTGGGATGTTGATAAAATTTCAGCATCCTCTTTATCCAGTCGAGGGTGCAGGAGTACAAAATAGATCTTCCAGAAGCAACTTTCACTAATGTATCCTGGGCAAAGCTCAAACCTCAAAGCAGATAATCTTGGGACAATATGTTCAACAGCTAAGGCATGTTCTTGTTGGGCATCAGACATGTCAAAATCTAGCGTCAAGAAAAAAACAAATCAAGACTTTGCCATAATGAACTTCCGTTTCCTGAGTTATAAAACTTTTACGATAACTCACAATTAAAAATACTTTCGAAGTTCAAAAAAGTCTTGAGCACTAAAGACCATTCTCTCTAACAAAAAATAATTGCAAACAACCACGGACTCAAAGGCATTTTTGAGCAATTTGCTTTCCATAACAAGATCAGCTATGATCTATATAAGAAATTCTTAGGTTAATAACAGAATAGTTCAGCAAATATTAGATAACATATGAAATAAAACAACAAATGAATGAAAGAGTTAACATGACACAAAACCAAAGAAGAGAAACTAAATACAAATCCATGGTATTACACAAGTTTACGAGTCTTTCTAGATCTACTAGTTTCTAACTTAATAATAAAAAAAAAAGCCTCTCCAACGTCATAGAAGTTTCTTACAGAGTGCATTTATTCGATAATGTCTCACTTTACATTTATTGATTTCTTAGTACAGTATCTAAGAAATCAGCATTCAATTTGTTAAACAGTTATTTGAAAGAAAATGTCATCATTGAACGATCATCAATCAGATACAAAACAAAAGTAATAGAATATTTATAATCCAGTCATTACCCCACTGTCAACTAGTAGGTGAACATTCATAAATTTCTACTAAAATAAAATTAAATATATAAAACCAATAGCAAAAAGGGTAAAAAGATACAATTTTCATACCATCATTTTCCGGCGATGGGAAATCCAACCAAGTTTTGGGATGCATCGCAATATCTCTGGCGAAAGTCACCACTTCCTCAGTCACACCAACCACTTTTTTCCTAGCAGAATCAAAATCCTCTGCACTACCTATCCAGGACAAGATTTAAATGAATACGTATGCACTTTGCAGTTCTCTAACACCTTGAGCTTGTAGATGAAATGATTAGCACAGCATACCTTCCTTTTCAATTTCATCATCAGATTCCAAGTGCAGGAAATTCGAAGCCATTTTGGTAATTTCCGAGACGTTCATATTATTCGACAGCTTCGAAATTCCGTTCCTGAACCTTCCCCCGATCTCCGCTAAATCATTCTGGATCCCAGATTTCTCATCCGGATCCGGTTCTTGTTCCGATTTATTCGGATCGAGCTGTGGCGGTGGGGCTAGAAATGAGGCGACACCCCATAATTGGTTCTTGAGGGTTTTGGTGAGTTCCGAGAAGTCTTCCTTGACGCCCTGAGACGGAGATATTGGAGATGAAACATCATCGTCTTGGAGGAGGTTTTCCGGTTTGGATTTGTCGCCGGTGCTAACGTCATCGTCGTTTTCGTCAAATTTGAGCGTATTGGCTATTGATCGGGCAAACCATGACATTGTAACTGGGAAGGAGTTTGGGTTTCGAGTCGCCGGCGAGTGAAGATTGGGGATGGATCGCCTTAAGAGTTCGCCTGTCTGGCAATGTTCACACTGGAAAAGCATGAAGGGATCTATGAGACCAGTTATACGGCACCGTTTGGAATATGCTTTCCAGTGTTTATTTCTCACTTAGCCCCTCTAATATTTAGTCTTGTTATAAAAACTCTTATATTATTTTATTGTCTCCAATGGGTCCAAAATAGTATGGCGAATTTCAGAACTGCTCTGAGAAATCCTAAGAAAATTTATTTCTTTATGAGTTTGGAAATTGGCAAGTTTGATCCCCATCCTTTAATCTAATTTGTCTGTATCCTTTAAATTCATTTTAAATTCCACAACCATTAGTATCTTTAGCATAGTTAGTCCTTTTTGAGTTTTATTGATTTTTTAATAATTAATTCATATTTAAAAAATAATATTATAATTGCAATTTCATTTGGGTAAAAGATTACATTCAAACCCCTAGCCAGTGGCGGATTCAGCACTCGACGTATATATATATATATATATATATTTATATATATATGTGTGAGTGTGTGAGTGTGTGTGAAAAATTAAGCATAGCATTATGAATAAATAAGTTATTTCAATNTATATGTGTGTGTGTGTGTGTGTGTGTGTGTGTGTGTGTGTGTGTGTGTTTTTTTTCATTCTTTCATAAGTGCTTCTGTGATTTAGTTGGTCTGAGTATCTTACAAGTATATTGAATTCTTGGGTTCGAATCTCAAATATAGCAATTTTTTGTCAATTATTTTAGGTTAAATTGTCTCACCATTTTGGAGAATATAGTTATTATAAAAATTGGTGCAATTTGTAGTGACCGGATTTTAACTCTTTTAAGGAAATTTTTACTTATCGTGTCACTATGACACCTCTAAAATTTTAAGTTATTATTTGATCACTATAGTATGTTGCCAGGCAATTTTTTTATATATGACAATCTAATTATTTCAGTTTAGTCTCATTATTTTGAAAACTCATGTTATATTAATTTGATCGGTTATTTTTAGTCTTTTAAAAACCATGATTTACTGTATTTATTTTAAAGTGACGGACGACGATTTAATTTAACAATTATATAATACTCAAATCCAAAATTATTTTTATTAAGCGTGATTTTTTAAATATATTACTATTAAACAATACTTGAGTTTGTTTTAAAAATTAAATATTTCACCTTGTTTGGCAACTTCAAGAAACGTGTATATATTTTCCACCAAATCATCGGAAGTCTACGTTTGCCCCCACTTCTTTTAACTTCCTCAGCCACTTTTTCCTTTAACTCCCACACTCCTCATCTCAGCAATGATGGTTGGTTTTATGGGAACATACATGTATATTTATGGATTATACACCACACCACAACAACTTCTCTATACATTGTTCATTTTTCTAATTTACTAGTTCGGCTTTTAGTAACGAGAGAGTATAACCTTTTTTTACCCATACACACATGCACGATCATTCCTAATATATGTTTGAAGAAAGCAAAAAAGCAAGCTTGCTGGTTCTCTTTTTGGTTATAGTGCAATTGAAAATTTCATCTACGACTCAACTCTAGTAATTTTTCTAAAGATCTTAAGGTAGTATCCTCTCCCGTACACAAGTTATTTACGCTTTTTAAAAATTTATATGCTAGCATGTACGTAAGTGTTAATTGCTTTGTCAAAATTATTTGTGATTAAAGGTAATCAATACGATTATTTGTCATTGAAGGTAATCACTATGATTATTTGTAATTGAAGGTAATCACTAAAATAAAAGTATGTCGATTGATTACCGATTTACTTTGAAATACGACTTTTGCATGTTATGTTAATGTTCGTATATAATTGGCTTGCGTGTGTGCATACTATTAAGTGTTTTTTCGAAATGCTCACCCTAATTATACATTTCAGATTGACGAGCGGCGGGAGGCGTGATGGCGGATGGTAGTGACTACTACTTTATGTAAATTATGTTTTATCTTGTTTCTTTTATGGATTAAAATGGACTAACAACTTTAGTATTTCGTTTAAATGCTAACTTTGTAAAAACATTTACATTAGTTGCTGTCCTTTTGAAATTTCAGATTTCTTCTAGCCACCAAAAATGCTATATCTTGAATTATAATATGAATTTCAACTTGAAAACAAAAAAAAATTGAAAGCCCTATGAGTTCCCTGGCCATAGAAATTTGAATTACCTTCACATCATGTCTAATGATTTTATTCTAAATTTGTTTTCTAAACTGCGACGGTGAATCGCGTTTCGTCGAGTAGTCCATTTCATTATATCATTTGACATAGCAACCGAAGGAGTTTGACCTTGATATTTTGATTTGATTTTACCTATAGGGTTAGGTACTATACTGCTAAATTTGACAATTTTATGATTAAGTTAAGTAGGTTAAACCAGTTTTGCGCAAAAACTTAATATTTCAACAGTTTAACGAGTTATTTGACTTGACATTAAAAGTTCATTATTATTATATTTTCTTTTAAGTTATTCCACTTTCAAATTTTGTAAAATTTTTTTTTTTTTGCACCTAAAGTTTGAAATAAATTGTAAATCTTTTGACGCGTTTAAAATTTAAACGAGCCACGAAAGTTAGAAAATGAAGATTTAATAGCACTCCGGGTATTAGGATCTACGGTGTTACACAATTAGATTATTCAAACCTGTGAACTCTATTGGAATTATAAAGCACTTGACCACTATGGCATTTGTGACATTTTATGTAACAAAATGCTATATGTTCTTTATCAAATAATTCATATATTCTCTCATTGTTTAAAACTTTTTAACCAAAATTCAACCTTTTAAAAGTCATTTTTTTTGTTAAACTAAAATTATTAACAAATCGAACAAAGAAATAAAATAATTTGATCCAATTTTAAATTTTAAATTGTTATTCGATAAATATTATTAGATTGGTAGATAACGTACAACCACATTTAAAATTTGGATTACAATCAGTGGCAGTCAATGGTCAACATCAGCTCGGGCTGAACTTTTATGTTGGGTCAGTAATTGCCCCTAGCCTTTCTGTATCAATGGAAGGCATGTATTTTTTAGGACTGGAATAAACTCTCGGGCAGCCAGTGGCTCGGTAAATTCGAGCCGAGGCCTATTTTGGAGCGTCGACTCGAGCCAGTCCATATGGCTCGAAGAGTCATACGGGCCATTTTCGGCCCTTGACGAGCCGAGCAAAAAAAAATGCAAAATTTAAATAAAAAAAATATTTGGTCAAATATACAGTCTGCTTTGTTGCAGGCAGCATGTTAATGCGTTAATTTTCAAATTGAAATGGATATTTTTTTTGTCATAAATTATAACATTTTGAATTTCATATCAATTTACTTCAATCGGTTTTAACTTGTAATATTCTACTTTCAACTTCAACTTTCAATTTCTTTACTCTGATATTCAATTTCTTTTACTCTAATATTCAGTATATTTTGCTATAATAGTCATGAATGGATTTTACTAGTGATGAGATTAATCAGTTTAAGGGTAATTTGAGTACTCCATCCTGCTATGATACATCTTAAAATGTTCCAATTGATTTGGAAGATATCGAAGATGAAGAAAAAAGAATCATCAAATTGTTGGCAACATAGGACATGTGAAAAGTTGGTGTTCAAAATGGAGTTGATATTTGAAAAATATGTTACAATTACTGTGGCAAAGAACTTAGTTGGAAGTCCGGTTCAAGCACTATATATTTGAATAGGCATGTACTAAGAAGTTGCAACGCGAAACTAGTTGGTCTCGACCCGAAATAGACCGAACTAGTATTTGGCGATTCTGGTTTTACTTTTTCCACATTTGTATATTCACATGAAAGATTTCATAAAGGAATGACTACATACATTGCTGCAGTAGAAATGCCGCTTACGATTATAGATTCAATACACTTTACTCAACTCGTGTAGAATTATCTCTAACTTATGTATACTTTTTATTGTAAAAATACTCTTCGTTCAGATACTATAAAATTATATAATAAAAGAATACAAGCTAATATTGAAGGTTTAAAAGTTTTTAATCGTGTTATATCGTTTACCTCTAATTTATGGACCGGCGGTAATAAAAAAATTATATTACTGCTACGGCTCATTACATTGATCACCTATAGTTTCTATATAAAATGATTATGGCATTGTAGAATATCCTCATAATGCTACTAACATATACATGATTTTAAAAGATATTATCCAAAAATATGGTATCAAGAAATGGTTCGAAATTTTACATTTGATAATACTAGTGTGAGCAAAGTTATTATCGAAAAATTTATTAATGATCTTAACCCTACGTTTTGAATTTTTCATCAACATTGTGTATACAACATTATCAATTTGATTGTAGAAGATGAATTAGAACATTTAAGATTGCCTTACAATAAAAATTATGACTTGCATTTAAGATGAATTAGACAAGCAATAAATTTTATTTCTATGTCACCAGCAAGAAATAAAGTATTTAACAGTTTGTGTGTAGATTATGGCTTACAATAAAAATAATTTATCACTGATGTAACACATAGATGTAGCTCTACATATCTTATATTACAGTTGTGTGAAAATTATGATAAAATTAGTTCACTATATTATAATAGTAGGTATACTTAAGAACCCGAATATCATTTGGAAAATTGAGAATAATCTCTTACATTTTGTGTGAAAAAAATTTTAAAACATTTTTTCGATACCATAAATGAATATATCGGTGTTTATTACCCTACAACTTCACTTGTTTTACAACATTTTTTCTACATTTCGCATACATTTCATAAATATAGGAATTTGTCAATTTTTCTTNTAGATGTAGCTCTACATATCTTATATTACAGTTGTGTGAAAATTATGATAAAATTAGTTCACTATATTATAATAGTAGGTATACTTAAGAACCCGAATATCATTTGGAAAATTGAGAATAATCTCTTACATTTTGTGTGAAAAAAATTTTAAAACATTTTTTCGATACCATAAATGAATATATCGGTGTTTATTACCCTACAACTTCACTTGTTTTACAACATTTTTTCTACATTTCACAAATATTTTATAAATATTGGAATTTTCTCTATTTTTGTTGATGTGGTTTATTATATGGAGTTATAATTTCGTAAATAATGGAAATAGTTGTCCTCTTTATTTTTTTTTAGATTCGGTGATTGACCATCGACTTAATTTAACTGGCACAAAAGCTATTACAAAGAAGAATTCGAATTTTGTGAATGTGGAATTATCGCATGTACATATTAAATCTATATTATGTGAAATGTATAACTATTATGTTGCAAAATGAGGTCAATGCAGTTCTACTTTCTAAAATTCTTTTTCAAGAAATATTTCAACAAATTCAAATGATATATGGAATTATTTGGACATCAATACAAACGTTCCCTCATTTAGTTTTAGTTCATCAATATCTAGAGCGATAAATGTCAGTGGCACAAATTTTGAAATTTCTTTTAAGTTAGCTATGTATATGTGTGAGGACGTTTGTAGTATGTTAAAACCAAAAGAATTACAAGAATTTAGTTTTCTATCATGGTGGAAGTGTAACGAAAGACAATATCCAATTGTATCAGAAATTGCAGGTGATCTACTAACACTTCCGCTGTCTAGGTAGTATCGAAGGCTACATTTAGTTTGTGGTCAAGTTTTATTAGACGAACGATCAAAATTAGAAGAAGATATTTTGGAGGCTTTAATATGCTTGAAAGACTGAAAATGTACGAAATTACGTATTCAATAATAAGTTAATAGTATAATGGCTGAAGAGTTGCAGCAGATCAAAAAATAGGATATTGTATGTTTTTAAATTAATTAGTTTTAAAAATTCACAATTTTAAATTTATTTGTTTAAAAAAAATTGTACAAGAAATATTTTATTCGTGTACAATTTTAACTCCGTCTACGTTGATTATAGTCGGTCACAAACCCTAAAAAAGAAAGAAGGTTGTAACTTTTGTTTAATTTATAATTCGTATAATTGCACAAATTTTATTTTTTTTTTGAAAAATTTAAACTTGTCATAAGTTTTTTTTAAAAATAGCGAGCAACTCAAGTTGAAAGCTCGAGTCGAGCCTAGATTTTTTGGTCAAGTAATAGCTTGGCTCGACTCGGGTAACAAAAAGCCCGAATCATTTTTACTCGAGTCGAGCCCAAACTTCAAGTTTCGAGCCAGCTCGGCTCATCGACATCCTAAAGAGGATTAACACCCCATTCTCACTATCCTCTATATGTACAATCCTATGCATATAATGTTTGTATAGAATTCGAAATTGAGATCCGTAAAATGTATTAGGCTCTTCATTCTATAAGCTCTTCAGTGATATATTATATACCTGTGAAAAACTCTATATCAATCGTGACTAGCGGCGAAAGTAGATATTTAAAGTTGGGGGCACAATAAAACTTGTAAAAAAGTTGCAAAAAATTAAAGGATTTGATATCTGATTATAATATTCTCTACGCGATCTCATACTTTGATAATGTTCCATAATTACATCATTTTCAATATTGTTAAATACATCATTCTTAATATATGCAATCAAACTATCATTTAACCATTGATCTCCGATTCGATTGAGCAGACATTTTTGACATAAGTCATCGTAGAANAGTAGCCACGGGAAGAACTAAGGTTAATGTCACAAGCTTGCAGACTAATTGATACACTTCATGTTTATTCTTCGCAACCAACTTCTGTGCAAGATCACTAATATCTTGTAATCTTTCAAAATTTTCAGAGGTGCACATGTCAAGAACACATACATCTAATTGATCATCAAGTTTTGAGATATCTACCGCATCAAAATCTACCGAATAATACTGACATAGTCGAATCACTTTGTTTTTGTCAAAAGCATCAAATGAGGTATTTGGAGACAAACACGCAACACAAATGAGAAAGTCACTATTTACCTCAGAAAAACGATCATTCAGCTCCTTAAGTTGCATATCAATGATAGCATAAAACATTTCCACACGATAATGATGCAAATTTGTTATTGTCTCACACCGTGAACGACCTAAAGTTATGAACATATTATTTATATTGGGAATATTGATCTTGTGAGCTTCAAAAAATGAACAGACCATTCCAAAAAAAGAATCCCATCCATCATCGCTCGTAGTTTGGAATTGTGCTTTACATAATTGCACTAATCTCATGGCATTGACAATATATTGATCTTTTTTTTGTAATGCTTTCAACAATTCATTTGAAATTCCTAAGATATTTTTCAAAATCTGTAGATTAAATGCAAATCAAATTTTAACATCAACTCCAATAAAATACATACATCACCTCTTGTTCCGGAACTTGTAGTGTCAGTAGCAATCATCTCAACAACATCAAATGTGGTTGAAAACATGACAATCAAGTTATTTAAACAACTGTAGTGAGAGCCCCAACGTGTATCACCAGAACGCTTAAGAGTAATTTCTTGATTGAGATCCCGTCTGCTTGATATTTCACCAACACTGATTGATTCAAGATTTTTCAATCTTTGTTTCTCTCGAATAAGATCAGCCCATTTAGCCGCTCTTCCTACAACATTCACCAATTTGTATACCAAAGTGAAGAAAATTTCAATCTTCGGATGTTTTTATGAACAGTTACAAGAGATAGTTGAAGTTGATGAACAAAATAATGAATGTAGTAAGCACTCGAATTTTCTTTCAAAATAAGTGATTTGAGACCATTATACTCTCCTCGCATATTGCCAGCTCCATCATATCTCTGACCTCTCAAATTAGATATACTTAAACTATGTGTGAAAAATAATTGATCAATTTCAGCCTTAAGTGAGACAACTATGGTACTCAAAACATGCATGACACCAATAAAATGTTCAAATACACGCCCATTTTTCACATAATGAATGACAACTAACATTTGCTCCTTCATTGAAATGTCTCAAGATTCATCAAATATAATAGAAAACAAGCTTCACCAATATCTCTAATAATCACATTTAGAATTTCAGAAGCAATAACAATCACAATATCTTTTTGAACTCGTGGTGATGTTAATTTAAGATTTTCAAGTGCATTTGCCAAGGCAACAACCTTAATTTTCGCATTATGATCACATAACCAATGCAATAATTCAAGAAAGTTTCCTTGATTGTTTGAATCTTCAGATTCATTATGTCCACGAAAAGCCAACCCTTGTCGTATGAGAAATTGAACACAATGGATTGATGCATTCAAACAAATTCGGTACTCTGTCCGACCTTGATGTGATTGCTTAAAGAGACAGGATTGAATGCTTTGTTCTTGATTTTTTGAATGATTCATACTTGACTCGAGACTGATTGTGAACACTACTTGATGCCCCCAACGTGTTTTCTAATAATTTCTTTCTTTTTCCAATTTGAGAACTCACCATCAACAAATAAATCACCACTTGAACTGAAAAGATAGCAGTATAAGCAAAATATAGCATCTTTTGTTATACTGTATTCTAACAAACTAGGATTTTCATTATACCATGAAACACAAAATCGTCTATCTTTATTACACATTCTTGTAGGTGAAAATTAATGATTGTGAGGTTGATAATGGCTCCTTTGCACATATGTCCTTCTTATTACATGTCGAACATGAGAATCATAATTCTGCATTGGAACTCTCAATCCTGGATCCGAAGGAAGCTGTGCAACATCAAATTCAAGCATTTTATCCCGAACATCCTCGACATTAGTTTCAATCTGAACATCTCCAACATCAGGCTCTCCCTTTCATTCCTAACATTCCCGTCATCCTTTTTATTTCCAACATCAGTTTCATCCCTTTTATCTCGAACATTCCTTTCATTAATATTTTGTTCTTCACAAGACAACGCATATTTACGTTTAAAGTATTTTTTCATAACTGATATAAACAATGAAATAAAACAAACTCAATACAAATAGAGTAAAGGAAATTATCGAACCAGCAACAATTTAAATTTTGCCATAAATTCTATTGATTCATAACAAAAAATACATAACAAAAATGAAAAGAGAAATTAAATTTTAAACGTCCGAATTTTTAAACAATGAATTTCAAAGACAAATATTGGAGGTTAAACTCGCATACCTTTAAAATAAACAAATCGGTGCCGGCGGTCGGGACTTTGTGGCGCAAGCAGTGGTCTGAGATGAAAAAGTGAAGGAAATCAAAATTTTGATTTCTGAATGGCGGAATTGGTCAATTTGGTTGCGCATAGTGTAAGTTCTAATTGGGCTTTGTTGTGGTGGTTTTGTCTCTTTTTGGGCTTTTATTTTTCATTGTTGTGGTGGGTTTGGGCTGGAATAATGCTGCTATTAAATGAAAAAAGATTGGAAAGCTGGTGGGTCACGTGACCCACTCTAGTTTTCCACTTGTTTAGTGCGTTGGTTCCCATGTATTGACCTTCCAACCCTAGTTTCAGTCTAGAACCTCGCATTTGGTATTTTTAGCCTTGATGAACCTTGTTTTGATGGTATGTGATCATAAATATAATTTATAGGGTGATGCTTGACCGTTTTTGATTTCAAGTTAACAATTTGTAAGAGTTATAGAGGAACGAAGCATGAATAGTAAATGGTCAACTATAATGCAAACAATAGTATTTATAGTACAATATGCTCTAAAGATTTCCTTTTGGTACAAGTACATCAACTTTATTCTCAACACCTTTATCATTAATCTCACTCATATTTGTCAAATTTTCTAAAAATAACTTTCAACTTCTAATGCTTTCTCCAATGATTTTTTCTTGTTGAAAATGTATTCTTTATTCTAGACGATACTAACTTGTGGGCCCCAAGAAGTTGAAGCCAACAAATCCATCAAGTACCTCTTTTTCCGATCCCTTTTTAAAGCCTTTTATCGGTCGCCAGAGCTCTGATGACCTAATTTATAGTGACAACCTCCATCAAGTAAAGACTTAGAACATGAAGTGTAGAATTTGGCTAGAGTTTATGATATTACTTACTTTTCTTTATAGAATTCTGGGGTATTTATAAATTTTCAAATTTAGGGACTTTGTAGTCTTTTGGCATTACTCGATCACGTGACCATTGGCGAGCCCACAACAAATTACATTTTCAGATGGTTCTATGATGTGTGGCTCCTACCCATTGAGTCTAAGAGTCGAACATAGACTAAATCATCGTCACATCCTCTTCTAACTATTTATGGCACGTGGCATTCTCCTCATGCTGCCACATGGTTAACAAGATATTTCTACGCTTTCCTTTGAGGAGGAATGATATCAATTTGTCCTCTCTGACTTTGGTTGCTGTGGGCTCGTTTGAGGCCCAATTAATCCTTAAGTTTTTAGGTTCGGTTGTAAGGGGTCAAACACAAAGGTTCAGTCTCAGAGAAAGTTTGACACTAGAGCTTCACATGTTCAAAGAGACATATTTTGTTTTTGCCTAGTAATGACGTTTTGGCTATCCTAGTGCCACCTTTGATGTTCTTGCGCGGTAATTCGATCATTCTTTGCCACATAGATTCAACTTGTAACAGTAAGTTCAAATTTCTAAATACAGGTCTTTGAAAACTTGGAAGTACTTAGCCCTGTTTGGTGGCCTTTAATTTTTTTTTTTTTTAATTATGTTTTGAATAATATTTTATGGATAAAAAGTAAAGAAAAATTTTAATTTTACGTGCAGAATTTTTTATTGTACTCATTTTTAACCACACATTTACACATTACAATATTTTGCTCGTAAACCCAAAATTTTTCCTTACTTACTTTTAACCACACATATTCTTTAAAATTACTATTTAAAACTTTATTTTTTCAAAAATAATAACCATCAAACAAAGACTAAGTTAAAGTAAAGGGAACAAGACATAGACTTAATTCTCTGAAATTTTAATCTTAAATTAGAGTATGTCATAATCATCACAAGAAGTCAATGATAGTTATAGTAGCTGTAAAAACCAAGATTTATGCTGAGTGTTGGTGTACACTCAGGATGACACCCATCACGCGAAGCCTTTTTATAATCGTGGTGCCACACCCCCCTGTGAGAGGGGTGTCAGTTGGGATGTACATTTAACATGGCTCAAGAACCTACTATTTTGCTTATTTGATGTCAATCTTGATCAATTATAATCTTAATTAAAACAAGTCAGAGGTCACCCACAAATCCAATAATGAGTAGCTGAGTCTAATAATTTCTCTAGGCATTTGAGTTCTTTCTACTTTCATAATGTTAGTAGGGCTACTTTATTTTTTCTTTTCTTTTCTTTTGTTTCTGTTTCTTATTTATTTGTTTACTTTTTTGCTTTACCAATTTTCTCGTCTATGCTATTGTTTTGTTTGCCAATCATCAAATTATAAGTTAATGGGCAATTTATATGTAATTCGTCAGTTCACTCAATTGGTATTACATGAAATGTTGGAGATCAAAATCACTACTATATTAAAAGAGAGAATTTGAGGTTCATTGTTCATTTGAAAATTTTCCTCACAGATTACTGTTTCATATCCGGAAAAAAAGAAAAAAGAAAAAAAAAAAACACCTCCGCCACCTTTATTGACTTTACAAAGTAAATTTTTGTTTCCATAATACCCTCCATTATGGATATTTGTTTGTTGAATCATCCATTCAATCTCTATCATGAATATATGGACACGTTAGGAAACTAATTATTGACTAATCAGCTGCATTACCTTCAAGAGGAAGGCTTCTATGATGAAAAAAAATTATGTATTAGTGATTTCCATGCACATGACTCTCCATATATGGAAAAAAAAAAAAGGCAAATTGTATTCCTTGCCTATTAAGTAATATGATTACATGGAGCGACAATTAATGTGAAACAAGAAAAATGAGAATATTTATGCTGCACAAAATTTGCCGTGAGAATTTTGATTTCGACAACTTTGACGTCAGTGCAATGCTTGACTATATTTTACTAATTTTCACACTACCTCTAAACTAAATACAAATGCACTAAATGCAATTATAATGACACATTTTGTTCTCTCATTTTGATATCAACAACAAATAAGGCTATTCGACTTTCATACACTTGAGCTTCGAAATTGCCTGAATCTTAAGTTTCGAACCATCACCTGAAGCTCTTTCTTCCCTCTAAAGT
>CAIGRB010002337.1:3902-26533 GCA_903798255.1 Fraxinus quadrangulata | reverse complement strand
CACCCAGTGTAGCTCGATGGGCATGACATGCGCGTTGAATAGACGTTTCCGAATTGGAGTCATGAGCGCGATTCTGATAATCGCAGCAAAAGTTATGGTCAAAATACAAAAAAAGACCAAAGTCGAACAAAAAAAAGACTTCGGAGACCAAATTATACAAGTGTCAAAAGTTTGAGGACCTAGAGTTACAATTTTTGAAGAATTAAATTGTTAGAAAAATCAAAATATAAGGACTAAAAAGTACAAGATAAAAATTTTAAGGACTTCTCGTGCAATTACCTCGAGGACTTAACTGCAAGAAAAGAAAAAAAAAGAAAAAAAAAAATTTGAGGTCTCAGTGCGCCACGGTTCATCACCCCATTTCGGAAACGTTTATTCGGCGCGCACGTCGTGGCCACTTAGTTCTGTTGGTTGGGAGTCGTTTCCAATATCAAAATCCGCCGTTTTCCCTTCTAAATCGTCAATGTAAATCATTTTTCCTTACAAAAATCGTTCAAATGATTATTTAACTTGAATGTCATGTATTTAAGTGTCCATTATTTCAATTTTTTGCTCATATATGTTTATCGTTCATGTTAAAATCCTANTTAAATTCTACGTGTTGTGTTTTTACAAAATTTAATTAATGTTATATAATAATTACATTATTAGAAAATTTAAACATTTCAATATCAACACCAACCAAATTTACGTAAATGAAATTTACTAATATTGAAATTAGAACAAAACTGAAATTAAATAGGTAAACTATTAATTATAGCAGTCATCTTTTACTATTAGCAAACAGTTGAATATAATGCTACATTTTGGATGATTTAAATTACTTATATCTAACATTCAAAATGTAATTCAACATAATTTAACATATTTAATACACTAACATTACCTCAAAATAACTTAGCCCGTGTGAAGAACTAGTATTAAGAAAAGTATGTTATAATCCATTTATTTATCATTAATTTTTAGGTTGTGGAACTTCAGCACATTTTTTTTTTCTAATCGATCTTTATGTTATAAATTAATAAGAGTACACCTTAAAAATCTACTTATAAGTATTTAAATAAATTTTAAAATAAATAATTTTATGGATGAAAGTTGAAACTTAGGTATTTACTCCCAAGCATGCTAAAACTTAATTAAAAAAAAAGTAAATTCTTTTATTTAAAAATAAGAAAAATTAATTAACCAAAAATGTTTGAAACAAAAATTACTTAAAAGTTAAAAATAACTTTTACTTTTTTAAACCATAGTCAAACATGCTCTTGAGTCATATGTTCGTTCCTTCTTAATGTCGAGTATAATTTTCCTTCAATATCTTGTTGAACGCTATGTTTAAATTTTAAACTTTTAGATAATATATATGATTTAATATAGTATAGAAGTAACTAAATCTACTACTCTATGCAGATTTATGAAATTAGTATTCATGTGAATTTTTTTATGAAAATAATAAATTGAACCTCACAAAAAATCTGTTGATATGAAATATAAATAAATCAAACTTTCAAACAATCTAGTTGGATTCAATCCAACTGGTGGTGAATGCAATAAGAAGAAAAATTCAATTCTCAATCAATGGTTGCAAAAACAAACAAACAAAGTAATGTTATTTACCATAAGTGGCATTTATCACCCATTTAGGTAGTTGAAATTCTCATAATTCCGTTTCATATTCAATAAATTAGAAGACTCACCTTCACCTATACTGATGATTAGGTGATGAATAACACTATTTAAATAATAAATATAAATATGAAGTATGTTAAGTACTTTTATAACGAATGATTACTTCACAATGAAAAAGATAATTTAAAATCCTAGGGAGTGCTCAACATGGTCTGATATTGTATGCAACTAGATAATCGTGTACACAAAATTTGAACTTCGCTTTGCCTTTAACACTGTATGAATAGAACTGAATTCATCTTACCAAACATATCCCTAAAGAACTGCACTTGGCTCGAGAGGAGAAAGAGTTTGTGGACTAAAAAGAAAAGATGAAGACCATGCAAGAGAAGATGGTGAAAAATTGAACCCAAGAGGACTTAGGGCTCCAAAACTATAATCCAACGGCTTCACTGCGTTTTCTTCGTGTGTTCCAATCATAAAATCACTGAATTTGGAACCTGGTGGCGTTTTATCTCGATTATGATGAACTAGGGGCTGCTGCCATGGTGGAGAAAGGCTGAGAGGCGACGGCGCCACCTACTGCAGCCTAGTTGATTGGAACTCAGTTGCACTAGTAAGTTTATGAACAACCTCTTTAAAATTAACAGGATCTACCTTGTAGATTTTTGGTGGGGTTGGTGGCAAAGGTGCTATCGGTTTCTTCATTGGCTTCATTGGAAGTTTACGAACAGAATGGAGTGCAGAATAAAAATTCGAGGCATGCTTGTCTCTCTTTTCTTCTTCTCGGTACGAATAGATCTTATTTGAAGACGAAGAATAAGAAGAAGATGAAGATGAATAGGAATACGAGTCCATTCTCGTTACCTTATCTATAAGATATAAACAAATAAAAAATTAAATAAAATTTTGGAACAATAAGATGAAAATGTTATCAACTTTGGTGTTATATATATAGTAAATTGTATACAAGTTGCAAGAGGCCATGTTCAACCCCAAAGGGAAAGAGAAAGTGACCTTGAATGAACAAGTTCATAGTTTTATTCGTCGTGAAGCGACGGCGTTTTATTACATTCTAGGATCTGGTGCCAAATTTGACCAACATTTATTTTTTTGTTATAAAAAAATGCCTCCATTATTGTTGGTTTGATTTTTGGCAGTGTTGTTGATTTTTTTTATTCTTGCACGTGTTATATAATAATGCAGTGTTTATGACGGCCACCGGACCATATATATAAATTATTATTCATAAGAATTAGTGTATGATTGTAATAAAAATAAAATAGAGAGAAATCATCGTCTAAGCATCGATACATCGGTGAATAAATTTATGGTAAATTTTAAAAATTAAATGATTCATCAATTATTTGATATGTCATGTCAATGTTGCTTGTTAAGGGATCATTTCTCATAATATGAAAATACAAGAAATGTAAATTTTGGTTTAGCATAAATTAAGCGATTTAGCTTTGTTGTGTAATTGAGGTAAAGAAGCAACCTTAAATAGAGTGATCATGATATTGTGTGATGATAGTATTAGAAGAGATGACAACTAAGATCAAGTTTAATTAGTAGGAAAATCGAATAGGTTGTTCAAGGACTAAAAAGAAAGACCAGTAAGCGTAAAGAGGTGTTTAATTTTTTACATAAACAAATCGACATACGTTGCTCATACTTTCATGCATTTAAAAAAAAATCATTGTTATTGAAAGCATATGGACACAATGGCAAATCTTGATAAGAAAGGCTTTTATTCTAAGCAACGTAGCAATTGCTAGAAGAAGCAATGAATAGAGGTGTATAACAAGACTTGGCTTGGATGTCGAAGTAATACAAGTACTTGGCTGTGGACTTAAAAAGCCTTCGAACTTTTAACTCGATCTTAAAAAGGTCTTTAAAATATTTGTTCAACATACGTCTCTCTGACTTCAAAAGAACTTTATGTGAGTAAGTAAAAATTAAGTTTTCATTTATATATATTCGATGAAAGTAGTCAATTGCTATTCACTTATCATTCACACTCATCTAACACTTACAAAGAATTTAGAAATAACGATGAGCTTAGCGGAATGAGAATAAAAAAAAAGTTCTTCTAGCCAACAATAAATTTACCAATTTCATGGTGGTTGTTCCTATTTTCTTGTTCGTTGTTTGTTGGACTAGACATAACTACTTGTCCTATGAAAGGGACAACATTGACGTTTTTCGGCAATATTAAATTATGTCAGTTCTAAAATAAAAGGTTTTAATGGCAAGTTGCTTCAATTCTTTCGTACATGCATGCGCATCAATTTATTACTTTTTCTTTCTTTGAACAAATAGAGAATAGTAAAAGAAAACAGATATTTAGACGAGCAATGAATTAAATAAATGTAATTGATCAACCTCAAATCTTGACCAACGCGATCAAGGAGTTTTCTTCTAGTTTATATTATACAAATTTAATGACACAAAATAAGGACAAAATTGTGAAATTAGCCGTTCAAGATATATGAAATTGAGGCAAGAAAATCCATTTTCTTACCGATACTATCGAAAATATATGTTTGTGTAGACACGTACTCTACACGCCATGTAATTCAACATATTTTTAAATTTTGATATGCGAACTTAAATTCTATGATTTTTTTATTAAAAAGTATAAGAATATACACAAAACATGTGATTTTATGATTTTAAAGTATATCGATCTACTAGCTCCTAGGCATTCATGTCGTGTTTGTATCTCATATCTAGGTTTGTACTTTATAAATTGTGTGTATAAATAAAATTCTGAACAAAACAAAACTTTTTTTTCTGGTCGAGCTGATCCCACGTACTCGATTTACACCTCTATATTATTATTGTTAGTATTATTTTGTTTTATCTAATATACCCTCTTTATTCAGGAGAGAGAGCGAGTTGACAATGCATTCTACAAAAGCTGCGCATATAAATATTTATTTTGAAGCTTATATCACATCTAAAAGTGCGTTACCCAACTAGCAAATTTGGTATTCTTTGACTCAGTTCCGATTGAACTCGGGAGCGAAACCGAGTCAAATAAGTACAACTTCAAATAATTGAACGAGTCAGAACTATCCGATTCAAAATTCCTTTACTTGCAGTTACTTTTTCGTATATTAGCCCACATTTCATCCACGTTAAAATTTTCATTTTCATTCTTCTACTTATTTTCAACCACATATTTTTTAATAAAATAATATTTTCTATCACATCAATAATTTTTCTTTCTTTTTTAACTACACATTCACCATCAATTCACTATTCTAAAATACATTATTTCAAAATAATGTGATTCAAACATACCCTTAATTTCTGTAGATTCCACGCATGCAGCGCAGCTTTCCAAGAACTTGAAGAAACTTCGTTGAATAATGCTGCATTATCAGGGCCTAGTACGTGGCATGTACATGTACATGTACAAGTATCATTATTTAACTTCTTTTAAAGGCAGAGGAACATTATGAATTAAATGAAATGAGCAACCACAGCTCAAAATAATTGATGAGTGTAATGCACTCGACCCAGCTTGATACACTAGGGACATATTTTAATAAGTTCGATGGGACATTGAATAAGGGTGGATATTTGGATCGTGAGAATCGATCAAAACCAAACCAAATATAATCAGGGACGGATGCATACATTTTAGATTAGGGGATGCAATCAAACCCTGCACATATCGAATACTTTGTTCTTGATTTTTGAATAATTCATACTTGATTTGAAATAATACAAATTTACATCTAAAAAAATATTTCTTCATTAATATTTTATTAATAAATTTCATCCATTTGATTTTAAAGAGTCATTTTATTAATGTTGTGTTTATCACAAGAAAATGCATATTTACGTTTAAAAATCTTATTATGTATTTACTACAAACAATCAATTCAAGTAATCGAAAGGAAAAACATATAACTAATATTCAATACTAATAATCAATCAAATAAACACAATTCGTTAAATATAAGTCAAATTGGATATAATGAGTTCATACACATTCTATATACATGATAGGAGAAAATGTAAAATTAGGTTCTAATTACTTGAAAATTTGATTGAAAAGTGAAGATTTCTAGTAAATGTGATAATTTGTAAATAACTATATACAAATTTTAAAAATTAGAAGGGTTAATATTTTATTAAAATGCGTGAAGAAAAAAGTAAAAGAGAGCAAAAGAAAAGAGAATTTTTTTTTTATAGAAAAAATAAAAAATCTCAAAAGTTGGGAGGTCACGTGACCCCCAGGACCCCCCCTGGATCCACCCCTGAATATAACTGATTAGGTTGGGTCGATTTTTTGCCACAAATTGGTTTGGTCACGTGACCCCCATGACCCTCCTGGGTCCACACCTGAATATAACTGATTAGGTTGGGTCGAATTTTTTGCAACAAATTGGTTTGGTTAAGGTATCTTAACAAGTCAAAAATTCGAGAGTTTTTGGGTTTATTGCAAAACTCGAATCAAAAATTAAGTTTTAAACAAAATAAATATAAGTTGACATTTTCTTACCACTTCTTTATTTGAATTTGTTGATTATGCCGTTTTTTTATTCGCTCATTGTACAATTTGACATTATCATACGCCTCAAATTGGAATTCATCCATTTCATTCAACTTTACTCGTCTTTTCTCAACGACCACCTTAGTGTCAAAATTTAACTTTTTTATTGCCCAATAAATTTGATCATCTAGCACAACTAGTAAATGACATACATTTTCAAACATGAATCAATATGGAGACATACCTATTAGAGTCTTGAATGCCTTGCAATAAGCCTATAGTGCATCATTAAACTTTTTAGACCCGTCATTTCTTGACACACTAACAATTAGTTTAAGAATATGTTTCAACTATCGTTGGAGATTTCAAATTGACCACTTGTTTGAGGTGATGAGGACTAGCAATTATGTGTTTCACATCATATTTAGCCAAAAGGGCCTCAAATTGCCTATTGCAAAATGCTTTCCACCATCATTTAGAATGGCTAGGGGTGAAAAAAAAAAGTTAAATCGATCTTTATGAGAAAATTCACAACCACTCGAACATCATTGGTAGGTAAAGCCACTTTCTCGATCTATTTGGAGACATAATTCACTGCACGAGTATATAAAGATTGAAGAATGACAGCGTAAAAGGTATAATGAAGTTAATACCTCAAGCATCGAAAAAAGCGATTTCAAGAATGTTGTTTGAAGGTATCTCATGCCTTCTTGAGATATTTTCGACCATATGACATTTATAACACTTCACAACAAATATGCGAACATCCTTAAATAATGTGGGTCGATAAAAGTCAAATTGTAGCACATTAGCTGCAATTTTGGTAGCTACGAAACATCCTTTATAAGGTGAATCATGACATTACTCGTAGATAATCATCATCTTGTCCTCTAGCAAACATCTTCTAATCACATATCATTACCCATTCTATATAAAAAAAAATCCTCCCAAAAGTAGTAATTAATCTAATATTAGACGTCATATTATGGCGATGCTTTATCACTGGTTAGGTAGTTCACATAGTTAACATATATTGGTGCTTCCTTTTCATTTTCCACTTGATTAACCTCTAAAACCCGTTCATCTGGGAATTGCTCACTAATATCCTCTTCTTCTATCTGTTCAAGCTACTCTAATTGAGATAAGTGAAATTTAGCCACATCTTTACACCGTTTCTTGTTCCAAATCTCTAGGTCAAAATTTTGAAGAAATACCAATCAACAAATTAACCTCAATTTTCCATCCTTTTTGGCAAGCAGGAATTTAGAATTGAGTGGTCGGTATACACAATTACCTTCGATCCAATGAGATTAAATCAAAATTTGGGAAAGGCAAATAACACGACTAGTACCTTCTCAATAGTGGCACAATTGTTGAAATGATTTTTTTTTTCTCTACTGTGTAAAATGATTCGAGACACTCTTCACAAAAATCAAATTTCACATATTTCTCAAGTAGGCTGGATAATAACTTATCTTACAGAAAACCTTAATGAACTGACAATAGAATCCATTATGCCTCAGAAAGCTTCGAAAACCTTTTAAGCCCTGTTTGATGGCCATTATTTGACAAAAATAAAGTTTTGAATAGTGAATTTTGAAAAATATGTGGTTAAAAATAGGGAAAAAATTTAGATTTACATGTAAAATATTTTATTGTGTGATTGAAAATGAGTATGTAAAAAAAAAATTTTTTTTGGATAAGGATCGTCAAACATGGCTTAACTAAAGTTGGTTCAATTTTTTCCTTGTTTACTACAATTCAATTACCCAATGATTTATAAAGTCTCACGTTAATTGTATAAAAACACACTTGTCAACTACAAAGCAAACTATAAAGTCATTTATTTTAGTCCCTTAAAGTTTAGGCAAACAGTCTAGAAGTGTGCTTAATTGAAAAACCCCATCAGATTCCTTCTGACCCAAAAAGCCCTAAGCCCTAAACCCTTCGGCAACCAAGCAGCGCGTACAAACTCTCTCTTTCTCTCTTCCTACGATTTTCGCACCCTAACCCAACCATGACGGAGATAAAGCTCTCGGAGATGCGGGATTTGACCCGAATCGAAAGAATCGGAGCCCATTCCCATATCCGGGGCCTGGGATTGGATTCGGTTCTTGAGCCACGTGTCTCCTCGGAGGGCATGGTGGGCCAGACCTCCGCCCGCAAAGCCGCTGGAGTAATTGTCAAGATGGTCCAGGAGGGGAAAATTGCAGGTCGGGCTGTTCTTCTTGCGGGTCAGCCCGGCACTGGAAAAACCGCTATTGCAATGGGTATGGCGAAGTCCCTGGGACAAGAGACCCCCTTTGCTATGATGGCCGGGAGTGAGCTGTTCTCTCTCGAGATGTCTAAAACAGAGGCTCTAATGCAGGCGTTTAGGAAAGCAATTGGGGTAAGGATTAAGGAGGAAACGGAGCTTATTGAAGGGGAGGTGGTGGAGATACAGATTGATAGGCCGGCTGTGGCAGGGGCGGCGTCTAAGACGGGGAAGTTGACATTGAAGACAACGGAAATGGAGACTGTGTATGACTTGGGCGCGAAGATGATTGAGGCATTGGGAAAGGAGAAAGTTCAGAGTGGGGATGTTATTGCTATCGATAAGGCCTCTGGGAAAATCACAAAGCTTGGAAGGTCATTCTCGAGGTCTAGAGATTACGATGCAATGGGGCCGCAGACCAAGTTCGTGCAGTGTCCTGATGGGGAACTGCAGAAGAGAAAGGAAGTCGTGCATTGTGTGACACTTCACGAGATCGATGTTATCAACAGCAGGTATATTGAAGTTTATGTTCACATCATAAAGATTGTTTCTTGCTAGTTTAAGTTAGAGCATCTCCCATGCATTCCGTGGATTGCAATTTAGGTGGCATCTAAATAGAAAGACTTTCGATCTATGTGGCATTGTCATTAATGTCTAATGAATAGAAGGCTTGGTTCAAATTTCATCTCCAGTGAATACCGTGTATAATTCTAATTTCATCTCTAATGTATGTTTCATAGGGGGGAGGGAGGGAGGGAGAGGAAATATTAAATTATGGAGACTTATTCCATCTAGACGGGCCTCTACATCTAGTCGGTCTTCATGACAGTGTCTACTTTTTTCTTGCCATAACAGCGGGACATAGTCCTACAAATGTTGCATCGGAGAGTAACTTTTGTTGAGATCGTCTATTTTGGCTTATGTGACAACCTTTAGCATTGAAGATGCTCGTACTCCACGCAATCAATCTACTGCTAATTTTAATGCTTTGTGGCTGCTACGTTGTTATTCAGATGTTTTGAAGGGCTTAGTTGTGTTGTTGTTTCAGATTCTATACGGTACTGTGAAATTATATTGGTGTGAAATTGACCCTGTTGAGTTATTGTCGTCTCCAACAAAAAGAAAAAATTTCTGTTCGAAAGGGAATGAACTCAAAATTTGCAGATGTACTTGTTCACTAATCTTACAATTAATGCACTGCCATATTTGTTTCTTGCTAGGATAAGTTACACTGTATAATCAATCTACAGCTAATTTTAATTTTCGGTGGTTGCTCCATTGATTTACAAAGCAATTGTGCTGAACGGTTTGAATTTCTTATCCTGATGTCTTGAAAGATTGGTTGTTTCATATTATTTCTATTATATGCTGTATGGGATTATGTAATTGCCTATAATATTCTATATGGGATTATGTAATTGAATTGGTGTTAGCTTACTAATGCTAACGATTTTGGTTCTATTCATTGAGGTTGCAAGTTTATAACTTTTATGCTCCAATAATAAACTGATTGGTTAGGCTTCATAGATTATTAATGCCCTTTAAAATGCTTTCATCTGGCTTTTATTCTGTATCATTACAGAGTTCTTCCATCTCTGCACCGTTTTGTTAAACCCCCCCTCTTTTATTTTCTCATATATTAGGAATATTTAACTTGTGGTAATAATCAGAAGTGTGGCAATAATCAGATCTTGTTTGCACGTGCTTGAGATGATTAAGCTCTTAATGATCATCTGACCGTGAAGTTTTATTTCTATAGAGTGATGTATAGGGGACCTCATGTCTATTTCAAAACTTGAGAACTGGACAATTTGTGAAATTAAAGTAGCATAATTCCCTCAAAATTTCAAGCACTGGCATTTATCAATTTAACTGAGGAAATTTTGTTTCCACTATAGCTTGTTTTTATTGTTTGGGTAGGATTGTCTTTAGGCTTTTTTTTTGTTACATATATAAATGACCTGCACACTGAGTAAAAATTTCCAAAATTAATGTGAAAATTTTGGAGCTTATAATTACTGTTATAGGAATTTTCCTAAGCCAGAGAAAATTAGGAAGTCTTCTTTCAGAATTTCCTTGAAGGGGGGTTTCATTTCATTGGTCAAGAATAAATGCCTCTCTAATTTAAAGATGGTAAAATTCTCATTTTCAACCTTTGTTCTCACTCTGCATAAAGCTCTTGGGCAGCACTTGATCTTTTCCAGAGTTCCATTCACATTGTTTGTCTTTTAAGGAAACTGAAAATGAAAAAAGAAAAGCATATATGAGTGTAGTCCAGGGATTGGGGTTATTTAGGGAGGGGAGTGAAGAGGAGGAATGAATTTCTTGAGTATGACTTGTGAGTTTTTTGTGCCTGAATGTAGAGAAGGACCAAAAGGAGAGGAGGAGAAGAAAAGGAGAGAACAAGAATAAACATTTATGGCACTCCGAGTTGACTACAACTCAACCCTGTAAAGTTGGAAGAGTAGGGTTTCCTTGACCCTAAACTCGGCACTGTTGATTTAATTTGACAGGGTGGTCGATCTGACCAGAGGAAGGGAGAGAAGAATAGAACATCTATGGCATTCCCATGAGTTATTTTGTAATTTGTATGTTCTTTGCAATTAGTTAGCCCCTGTTTGGGCTCCATTAAAATGAGATTTTGGGAAAAATGTGTTTTGGAATAACGACTTTTTGGAGAATGTGTGGTTAAAAAATAAAAAAAAGTTTTGGGTTTACGTGTAACATTATTTTATGAGAGAATGTGGTTGAAAATGAGTTTTAGAAAAAAATATTTTGAAAAATGGAGCCCAAATGCCCCAAACATGGGCTAATAGTCAGTGATCAATTGTAGACATTTCACATCCTAAACTAGCATTTTATTAGGTTAAAAATGACATTCTGTATACTGGAAAAAATAAAGAAAAAAATTGTGAGGATATGTTTGCAGTATCTGCATTAGGATAGTTTCTTTCTCTTTTTTTCCGAATAATAGTAAGATATTATTTTTCTTGACATTGTTAGAGATTTATCCATCTGGCATGACGTAATTTATCAGGAAACTTACCTGCTATGACAGCAAGAAACTTGCAACCTCTGTACATGCTTCACCTTCATAATTACAATAATGATTTAACTTTGGACACCTTAGCCATTCATATTGTTTGCTTCCCTTGCATTTCAAAACAATCAGCTACCAGTTGCACAACTAAGTATGGACTCCATTGATACTTCAGCACCTGTGACGGGAGGAATTAAAGATTGTTTGAGGATACTGAGACATATATATTTCCTTCCATTCTTATATTCTCTGTTTTTGTTTTATCATTTATCTGGTGCATAACACGCAAAACACATGACCTTGGCCCTCTTGGTGGAAGACACAATGGATTAACTAGTGCTATGGTGTGAAATTTAAGCGTCAAACAGTCTCATTCATTCAGTCCATGGCTTGCATGTGATTGGTTCTGTCAATTTGTTTTTGGAATAACAAATAGAAGTACAATCTGTTTTGCACCAAGCGTCCTCCTTTGGCTTTCAATTCCACCTTTAACTTGTCCTATATAGCCACAGATGTACTTTTGCAGTGGCCAGTTGATAGTTTACTAGGATATGCTGAACAAATTTTCAAGAGTTGCAGGCTGTTAATATGTTCAAATTCCCATATTATTTGTACCATTATTGGTATTGCATGCAACAAAAAGATTCGAAATTATCTAGCTGACACAAATAAGTTCCCTGATAAATTACATTATTTCATTTGATGAAAAACTGGAGAGAAATATGATAATTTTATTTAGGTTTTTGAAAATGAGCAAAGTGACCACCCCTAATTTTGAATATATTGTATACTAGTGGCTTTTATTTGTTCTGATTGTTTAATGTACATCATTTTCCCACTCCGTATTGCTATACCTCAAGGTTAGATGTATTTCAGAACTGTTGGCTACTAAGGAGGAGGTTGAAATGTGGCTCAGTGCTCTTTTATGGTAGAATTGCTGTTTTTCTGATTATGTGTGTGGTTGGGCTGATTTTTAGTGTTTTGTATTATTTAACATGGGAACTTCTTTTGTTTGACGAAGTTCTTATTAAATCCATATGCTGTTGATGGGTCAGCTCTTTTGTTTTTGCAGTTTTCCTTGGTTATGCTTATTTCCTATCCATATTTTATCTCTTTAACATTAACATTTATACACCAGTTTTTTGTCCTTATTTAACTTTCTAATACCTGGAACCTAAACTGAAGAAGTATTAGAGTACATGAAAAAGTTTCTTGGATGTAGAGATTCAAAATATTATTGTTTGAACTTATGATGTATCCACAATTACTGCACTGTACAAAACAAATTATTTATTAAGTCTCCTGTCCGAATTTCAGAACACAAGGATTTCTTGCTCTCTTTACCGGCGATACTGGTGAAATTCGTGCAGAAGTTAGGGAACAAATTGACACGAAGGTTGCCGAGTGGAGGGAAGAAGGGAAAGCAGAAATTGTGCCAGGTGTCCTTTTCATCGATGAAGTTCACATGCTTGACATAGAGTGCTTTTCTTTTCTTAACCGTGCATTGGAAAACGATATGGCACCTATATTGGTTGTTGCCACCAACAGAGGAATTACAACAATTCGAGGCACCAACTACAAATCCCCACATGGTATTCCAATTGATTTCCTTGATCGCTTACTTATCATCTCCACACAACCTTACACGGAAGAAGAAATTCGCAAAATTTTAGACATTAGAAGCCAAGAGGAAGACGTAGAAATGTCTGAAGATGCAAAAGTTTTGCTGACAAAGATTGGGACAGACACATCTTTACGTTATGCTATACATCTCATAACATCTGCTGCATTGGCTTGCCAAAAACGGAAGGGAAAGATTGTGGAAATGGAAGACATCAGCCGAGTGTACCAATTGTTTTATGATGTGAAGAGGTCAACGCAGTACTTAATGGAATATCAAAGCCAGTATATGTTCAGTGAGGTATCAGTGGGTGAGGAAGTTGAAGATGAAGCGAATGCCATGGTTTCTTAAAGATGTTCCCGGACACGAATTGGAGTATAATTATTACTTTGATCTTGTTCCTATGCTTTCTACTTTGCATCTGGTAACTGCATTTCCCTGAAGCGTCTTGGTCGTATAAGATGTGTACAAAAGGTGTTAATTTTAATTTTTGAACTTGTTGCATTTGACTGGGATGAGGATTTTCTGTCATCTGTAGTTTTTTCAAGCGTGAAATGTAGGTTCGCGAAATTTTAATTTTCGTATGAAATTATTTTATGGGAGAATTTGTGGTTGAAAATAAATTTTGAAAAATGAGTTTTTGAAAAAATGGAGGCCGAAGATAGGCTTATATGTTGATTTTATTTTTATTTTTTCTTCATGGTAGTTATCAAATTCGAAATTGTGTGTGTTTGGTATTAGTGTGATGGATCTCCTTGAAGCTGGAGTTTCTTTGATAAATCTGTATTTTATATTCTTTAAATTACATGAACATAGAAACTCGAGTACTTTTAAATCCCCTCGTCTAAAAAAATTCAGCCATGAAAAATTGAATATTTATTTATTTATTTAAATTATGTTTAAATCACTCTTCATATGTAGGTCTAATACATATTTAAACTGTAGAAATTTTTATCCAGACCAATTAACATATTTGTAACTTATTTCTATCTATTTATAATTGAAACCGTTTATAAACGCTTTCTAAACATGCTCGCTTGTTGCTACATCCCACTTAAATATTACTAAGAAAAATGTCTGATAAAATTGAAATAATAATAGTCAAACTTACTTTTTATCTACTCTTTTGCAAGACTCATGATAATTTACTACTCATTACTTGTATATTTTGTAGGATCTATAACTTATAAATATTTAAAATCACTGCTAAACAAGCAATATAATATATTTTACAAGTTGTTTGATCACATTTGACTTAAATTTTAGAGCCTAAAAGACAATATTAAGAAAAAATTTCTTCTATTTTCTTCTTGATATCAAATCGTATAAAAAAGTTTGGATATAGTTTTTGCTTTTGTGAAAGCAAAACATAGGGGATGTTTGATGGGGATTAAAATTAGATTTTTAGTAGATTGTGATAGAAATTTTTGAAATGTGTAGTTGAAAAGCTATGAGACTCATGAAAGATGTGGTTAAATGCCAGATGCCTCGAAGTCCTCAATGCACGTGAATCATGGTATTGCATTAAAAATCAATGATTGAATGGTAGACTAATTATACGTATTGAAAATGATGCATTTGACAATATTGATACCAATATAATTAGATGACAATTTCAAAGTATAAAAATATGTTGGTAACTTTTGTAGTAATGTATTGAATCATTTCCATTGATGTTATGTTGCTTGAAAAAAATTACTTAATTTTTGACACAACATAGATGAATGTCTAGCTTAACTGCTGCTCAAAAGTACTTGAAAATAGAAAAATTGGTACGTAAATTTCGACGGTGGCACACAGTCGAGAGATACGGGGTACAAAGTGGTATGTGAAGGACGACAATGATACAATGGGTGGTTAGCGCAAGTACTAGGGAAGGGTCCAGTCCCCAGCTCACTTCATTTTTTTGATAGAAAAACTTATTTTATGTAAAAAAAAATTTCACGTATAATTTTTTTTTTTTTTTTGTCTTAACATATTAAACAAGTTTGTAGTCCGATCTTGAATCCGTTCATGACGGCAACCGTTCATCACGCACTACAGAGGATGTCAGTAGTGTAGTGGTGCTCATAACCCGACTTATGTGGAAAATTCATGTTGGATAGAAATTGAAAGAGCCTTGAAATTTACTGATAACCAGGTGTTACATAATTTTAGATTTATGCATCCTGACATAGGGAATAGCTCTTATGTGATGATTTTATATAATAAGATGTTTTTCAAAAGGGTCTGAAAATAAATGTCAAATTCAGCTGATTTCTTCAATCAATTCTCATATTTTGCCCAATTTAACGGATCTAACATCTCCTTTCATTATGGATCTTATTATTATTATTTTTTATTTTTTAAAATTTTTACTTCTTTCTAGATTTTGAGTATAAATTTCCCTGCACACTAGTGGAAGACTTCACTCAATTTGGATGGATTTTTGATATTCCACTTATGCTAAATGGAGAAGATTCTCGACAAAAGTATAATCATGTGCTTAGATAAGAAGAATTTTCAATGTTTCTAATCCAATCTACAATATGTTATCTAGTACTATCTGATACTATAGAATACCTTAACGAACATGGCATGAAAGAAGTTTACGAGTTAACAAAGGGGGGAAGTCTTTGGCCCTACATTTATGTCCACAACCTAAATTGACTGTCCACACCACACACCACCAAAACATGACATTACAACAAAAAACCTTCTCTTGTAAAATCTCAACAACCGTGCATGTCTCGCCACCTCAGATAAATGAGTCCTGCACGGTAATGTGTGTAAGCTCCCGCCACCACAAGTACATGAAAAAGTTGGTAGCTGTGCCCTGCAATATCAAACTTTCGGGGCATCCACCTCTCGGGAACTCTCATGGCATAAACTAGTGCTCCAATACCGTAAAATAACCTCATCAAAATTTCGTACCCTGTTGTGTGGATCGCCCCAGGCTGGTGCCAAAATAAGATAAGCTTGTGCAAAATAAGCGCTACACCAGATACACCCATCCCAAAGAAGAGGGATGCTCGAATCCCACGATATTCAGGCGTTTGGAAAACAGGAAGAAGAGAAACCAAAATCGTACCAATTCCAAAAAGAGTATTGAACCCAATGTAGAGATTGCAGAAGACTGGATAGCACATGAAAGAATAGTAGACAAGAGGATAAAAGGAAGTTGCAATTAGTGCAGCAATCCCAGCATAGTCAACCCTAAGCATAACGTAAGATAAGAGCTCAGAATGACAATAAAGCAAGTGGCACGTACTGCTTGCTAACAAGCAATACATGGCTTCAGAACAAGTTTCAGCATGATAAACCCATTCGAGGAATGATAAAACTAAGCAACTTTAGAAGCAAAATAGCAACATAATCTTAATAAATAAATTGAGGCTTCAAATTTTTGTCTGAAAGAAAATACACCTATGGAATCAAAATCTCAAATTCTTTATACGAGCATTGCTTTCAATAATTCAACAGAGAGAAATGCATTGCGAAATGATAATTAAGTATAGCATTCATCATTATCAGTATACAGAAAATATAACACGCCTGCCGTCTAGCAAAATCTCTGTGGATTGAAGCACTCAATGCCCACAAAAATGCAACAATATAAAATTCAATAGTTACTTGATTGATTTTTTGCCTTTTTTTTTTGGGTCATGTCCTTTGTCAAGAAATTGAATTGTGGAGACAGAATAATAGACTTAAAATCCTCCTAAAAGACATGCTTTTGAAGTAACTTAAGTAGTTTGAAACAACTGATTTAGTAGCTAAGACTAACAATAATAAAAAATCTGCCAAGGATAGTTTAGTTACTATAAAAAATCAAGAAATTAGATTAACGATTATCTGCAGCCTTAAAAATGAAAACTACAAATGACAGTTGGGAAAGAAGAGATCGGCAGCTACAATTGACAATAGAGATTGGAAAAAAGAAAGAAATAAAACTACAAACAAATTGGTCTGGAATATCAAGTACTAAAGTTCAACCAGATGTTTATCACTACACTGCTAGCAAATATACAGCTCTTTCATGTCACGAAACTATAAGGTGAACATGTTGGTTGTGTGGATACTAGTCAGGGGTGTACGAGGCGTTCATGTATTAGGTCGCACTAATAGTCCTATAAAGTATAAATCTATTAATTATTGCGTTTTTATAATGATTTTTTTTTTTCCTTAGTAGTGTTTTTGTAATTGGAGTTGGAGATTAATCCCTGCCAGAAAAATAATGTGCAAAAGGAAGGACGAAGTACCAGAACACACACATCTGTGTGGTTGCTGTTGGAAAAATGCTCTGGCAAGCAGTTAGAGAGGAGTTCCACAATATACCAATTAGACAAGGATGGTAGATAATCCATAGAAGGCAATGAAGTCTTTAACTCCTGCTGAAATCTGTGCAAATCAGCCATGTTTGGCAATGATGGGAGATAAGTTCTAAGTTCCATCTGCAATTTATGGACATCAGCTTTCTTCAGCACCTCAGGCAAATTCTGTAGGGTAGGAAGGTCCACCACCTTTGGAGCGTTCATAACAGTGTAAATGGTCAAACAAAGGAACAGGAAGAACCCTAACAAATGCCTGCAAAGAAGAAAAGTTGTGATTCTTGGTTCAGAAGTAGGATGGAATACCTAATCACACAGATTGTCTNTGTAGGGTAGGAAGGTCCACCACCTTTGGAGCGTTCATAGCAGTGTAAATGGTCAAACAAAGGAACAGGAAGAACCCTAACAAATGCCTGCAAAGAAGAAAAGTTGTGATTCTTGGTTCAGAAGTAGGATGGAATACCTAATCACACAGATTGTCTAACAGAAGTAAACTAAAGAAGTAATCAGCTGCACCACCACCACTATCTATATCATACCAAAAAAGAGAAGCATCCATCAAAAGAAGCCACATAACCATCAACTCAACTCAAATCAACAAAGCCATATTCCACTTTTATGGGTACGGCAACAAATTACGTATCCACAAAAGAAAAAAAATTTATAGATGACTTTTATGAGAAATCAGAACTTGTATGTAATCCAAGTTTTATAGTGTAGACAATGTAACACAAGAAATGAAGAAATTGTGACACTTTAGAATGTGTCCCATTGGCATAATGCTTAATGAACTTCATTCTTCGAGAGTGAAGGGGAAAAATACTGTTTGAAAATTGGATTTGGTTGGAAACTACAGATAGAAATTCGATAGATGTAGTCACATGCCCATCAACCATTTCATCTTGGGCAAGTCCCACTGATCAAATTCCTTTACTTTAAGCCACCAAATTATGCTGAAGTGAGATCATGCAGCTTTATTCCATGATTGCTTTTGAAGTACCTAGATGCTTTTTGCCTTTAATGCCAACTTGTGCAATTGGAGCAGGGAAATATGACTTCATAATTATCTTCTCGTCTTCTTCTCAGTAAACAGGCAAAATACATAACCCTGGGGTTGAAAGTACAAGGTAACTAATGTAACACATAAATGAGACCTTCATACGATTGGAGACTAGATAGCGCAGGATAGACATCCCTGAGGGTAATCACTTCCCTGATCTCTGTATTAGCAATTTTCTCTACCAGAGTTAAAAATGAATTGGGCATCAGTTTTGACTTCTTATACCATAGGCAGTACTATTTTTGGTTTGTCGAATATGAACCTTTTGGGTTCTTCACCCTCAATCTCAAACTCTGGCTCCTGCATTCTATCTATAAAGATTCCATTTTTTATAACACAAGCCCTTATTGCATACTTATTTTACTCCTAGTACCCACAGTTCTCTAGTAGCAGTAAATCCAAGATGCTACATCAACAAAATCTCAAACTAATACAAAGTTATCAAGTCGACATGCATAATCTATAATATATCTAAATATCACATGAAGGGGGAATCATTTTTTGGACGTTTCTAGCCATACATGGAATCATTGTTTTGACATTTCTAGCCCTACTACATCCAATAAAATAGCCATGCTATACGCATGTGAGGGGTTGTACAAATAGAATTTTCCAATCAATTATTATACATTATATGTCCAATTCTCAAGAAAGCATTTATGTAAAGAGACCTGCTTCCAGGTGAGAAATATTTGGGGGGGCACAGGTCCTGTACTTGCAGCTTAATTCTTATGTAAATGCATGCATGGACACCTACCGTGGTAATTATATGTTGAATACATTTACCTATAAATGCATGCATGCATGCACACATAAAGATATTTCAATGAATTTAATTGGGGCTGACAATGCATGCATGGAATTGGAATGAAATCCAATTAATTGGCCAGCAATTAAAGCCCTACAAAAGGAAGACTCCAGGGGACTACAATGAAGGAGAGGCTACTTTGAATTGAAGATACATATATTACACGCCTAAAAAGAAAATAGGGGAAGGCTGCCTACTGCTGTAATATACTATCTACTGTTGTAATATACTATATAGATACACACATTGGCGACAGATAGGAAGAGCAAAAAGATGGTGGAATACTTGGACTGCTGGAGGAAAATATATACACGTACGTAACTGTAAGGCGGAGAATTGATTCTTTTTGGCATAATAAACTCGGCGGCTACAAGATATATATACACGCACACAGAAACCAGGAGACATTGGACGACTGTTGGGAGAGAAACAGAGAAACATATACACGCAGAAGCCGTTAAGAGACAGAAATTAGGCAGACACGATAAGGCGGAAGACGACACGAGTACTAAAAATTTTCTAATACGTTTGATGATATGATTGAATAATGTAAATAAGATTTTAAATTTTGTATTTCGTTTTAGATATTTAATTCTTTTAAAACATTTTTAGCCAAGTTTTAAAAAATTACGGCATCTTCACATCTTATCTTTATTGTACTTATAGAGCATTTCAGAACAACGTGCAACGCACGTTTACTTTGACTAGTATTAACAAAAGTCATAAAAAAATAACTTTGAAGATGATGTTTGGTTGTGCTTAAAGCAAATCAAATTTACTTTTAAGTTAGTTATCTTACCAAATATGATCTTCAAAACAACTTTTCATTAACAATTACTTTTTTTCAAAGCCTCTGCTTGCTTTCTTTAAATACAGCAAAAAAGGCCCTTAAGTGCAGCCTTTTAGCCTTTCTCTTAGACCTTTTTTTTCCATGCAACTTCTTTTCAGATGACAAACAACAATGTCACAGCTTCTCTGGTGTTTCTTCTACACACGCCATCTACAAGGATTACTTCTGAATTCCATGTCGCTCTTGGAAGCTCAGCCTTGTGGGTTCATGGGCACATTGTGGACCATTTCCAAACAAGCCAGTTTTAATCGTGAGTTCTACCCAACTTGTTTGTAGAATCCAATCAAAGGCCTAAATTATACGCAATTAAGTATGTAGTAGCCATGAGACCCAATAAAATTTTTCGTGCAAATGCAAATAAAAAATTTATAATTCAAGATCTACAATAAAAGATCCATCTCGAATAACCGAAATCACAATACTGTGTAGGCTAAAAAGCAATGTTTTACAAAATCAGATGCAAGGAACAAAAAATACTTGCGTCCAAACATTGAGGGTCTCATTGTGAATAGTGAAAATGCTGAGCAAGGTCTGCTTCAAAGAACATTCGGATCTATAATGACGGAGAATATAATCATTGTCCTTCAAATATCCAGCCAATGAATGGTACTCCACCAACTGGTACCTCGCCTTCTTCCACAATTGCTTCGCTTTCTCTTCCTTAGATGAAGAACATGACCTCGGATCCACATCTGATATATGTTATGGAGGGAGCAATTGGGGTAGAAAAGGAAGAAGAAGCTCAGCAAAGAGAAGAAACCAGAAGGAAGAAGAAGGAAGGAAGAAACATAATTAACAGAAATTCGATTCTGAAAAAGTGTCCTTTTTATCCTTATAAAACGGCGTCGTTTTACTCAAATTTTAATTGTAATAAAGGAACACATTTTCTACCTCATTTCTATTTTTTTTTCTCACGCTTTTCTCTGTTGGAACGTATATATACACGGACTGTATATTCTCTGCATTATTCACTCACGTAATTTGTTATGGAAATTTAGTTACTATTGGATTGATTCCTCAATTCAATTTACTTCTCATCTCTACCCCCTCCCCCAAATTCTATTTTTTTTGTTGAGTTACTTGATTAATCAGCCGGTTTCGGCTGAATTTAGTTGCAGAAGCATTTTGGTGAAGAAGGCGCTGAATTTGGAACTCAAGCCGTGACAAATTGGTATCAAAGCAGGCGTATAATACTGGGTAATTGATAAAAAAAATGGATACAAGGGCAAAGGCAACGGATGATCATTTGAAGAAATTGGATCTTAAAGTAGCTAATTTGGGTACAAGCTTCAAGGTGGTTATTGGCCGATTGGAAAATAAATTGGAGTCTACAGACCAAACTCTTCAAGTATTGAGTAGTAGGGAGGAGAAAATCGAAGATGCTGCGTTGGATTTGAACAAAAAGTATGAGAAAGTTGTTGCATTCATGGCACAAATTTCAACTGATTTGAGAGCCAACCAGAAGAACAAAGGGATGGAGGAATCTATGGGTGATTTGAAGTTTGGGAGTGAGTCTTACACACCAGGGAGCAGCAGTATGGAGGCTAGTGTTATTTCCAGAGGTGAACTGAAGGGGAACACTAGGCTACCTAAGATAGATTTCCCTCACTTTGGTGGGGAAGGACCTAGGGAGTGGCTGAGAAGTATTTCCGAATGCATCAGATCCCAGATGAACTAAGAGTGAGAGTGGTAGAAATGTACCTCAAAGGGAAGGCTGTTATCTGGTTTGATAGATTCATAGCCAATCATCTAGGGGCTAGTTGGAACTTGTTTTCAGAGGCATTGTGCAAGAGATTTGCAGAGACTACTGGAGAGGAGGTAGTAGAGACCTTCAGTAAAATCAAACAGCTGGGCTCCAGAGAAGAATATCAGGAGAGATTCGAGGAGCTTAAGTCACAAGTAATGGTAGCCTTACCACATGTCCCTGAATCTTACTATATTGCTGTGTTTACCAGTGGATTGAGAGGAGAGATTAAATCCATGGTGAAAATGATGAAACCCAACACACTAGCTAAAGCATATGAGGTGGCTAGTATACAAGAATCTACCATTCAAGCCCTAAACAAATACCAAAACCCAAGAGCTTCACACCTAAAAAATGGAACCCTTACCCTCTAAAACCTCCTCAAGATACCAAACCAAAGAACCATGGCCAAAAACAACTAAACCACCAAACCATTATAAAACCATCACACCCACTGATTTCCAAATAGGGCATTGAACTTCATATTGGTGGATGAGGAAGAGGATGAAACTAAAGAGGAGTGTTGCGTTTTTTATATCGCAAGTGTACGATATCGTTACAAGTAATATAATGGACCTTAGAGTCCGGATTGTCGTTCCCACGAGTACTATACTCTAGTCTTGATCTACTTTTCTTACTCCTATTTGATGATAGTAAACAAATAAAGAAATGATATTGTTTTCTATAATGAAGTAAATACCTAAAATGGATGAAAATTATAATAAAGTGTCAAACAATGCTTGATCGAAAATACACGTATGTAGAATGTATTATGGCAAAACAATTTCTCATATTGATCACCTTAGCT
>CAIGRB010002334.1:0-13642 GCA_903798255.1 Fraxinus quadrangulata | reverse complement strand
ATTGCAAGTATTTGGTTGAGAAATGAGAGAAAATGAATGCTATATAATTGCATATCATTGGTGTGAAGATTGAGACGGCTCTGGGGTCATATTTATAGATGTTTAAGGGTTTTGGACGAAGTAGTGCAAGCCAAAACACAACAGTCGCGCGTTTCCAGATTTTGGCCAGCTGTCCGCTCGTTACGTCGCTCGAGCGACACTTTCAGTGAGCCCATCGCTCGCTGTTCACTCGAGTGAGCGATATTGTCTCTCGCTCCACAATGCTATCCGACTTCCACCTTTTTCAGTCCAATTTTGGACCACAATTTCTCATTCATCCGAAATTGATTTTGAAACACTGGTTATATACGAAAATCAAAATTCTCTTTCGGGGGTGTTGCCTCCGAGTCCCCACGAGGGACACTACCTCTCGATCCCCGCGATTTGACCGGGCAGGTTGATCCCTGTTCTTTCCCCCATTTCGAAGGGATAAATAACAAATAAATGAATTACGTTTTGGCCGAGGTTGATATGAAGTCATACTTTCTAATGCTTGGTTTTCGATTCTTAACCAATTTTTCTCGTGTCTTAAACTAATTTTCAATAATAATATTGATAATGATGTAATTATACAATGAGTTCAAAGTATGAAAACACATAGCCAAGTTTTTAGTAATTAGTCGAATTATTTACTTAATTGAAAAAAAAAAAGGCAGTTTGTAGCTTAAGATGTTGAGATTGCACATCTATTGTGTGTTCGATGACTCTTGAGGCGCGACATGCGTGACAAAGAATTTCCTGCGACCGATCAAACTACAATACTCGTCTGCTACTAACACAAATTGATTTTCAATATGCTATGATCAAATGTTTAGCGTGTATATAGACAAACAACACGAGTCCATGTTTTCATAGTTTTTGACTTTGTTATTCTTAACAACGTATTGTATATTTTTTATATCATTATTTATATTGTGTCACATGATAACACACTATTTAATTTTAAAATAAAAAAAAATTCCGTCCCCATTTTTTTTGAAAGCAAATGAAATGTCAACACGAATACAAGGAAAGAAAATTTGCTTTATTGTACTAGGGAAGGGAGGCAAGGACCCCTACACAATTTGTTGAATTAGTATTACTATTCTGTCGGTGTTGCAGGTTTATTAAATTTACAGCTACTGCATGTGGAGGAAAAACTCGCGTACATGGCCTTATGCATTATATTAATTAAAAATACAATGTACAAAATTTGTTAATCAGATTCTCCCCTTATAATTTAGCATTTTATTTTACCAATTTAATGACATATAAAAAAAATTATATTATGTTAACAAAGTTGATTGGATTGTTAAAAGACAAAATATTTATAAAATAAAAATAATTGAATAATGCTACTTGTTCATAATGAAGTTACATAATGATTAAAATATAGATGAAGTGTCAAAATATTAATATGTTGGTATTAAATTTCGCTACTTATACATAAAAAATATATATAAGCGATTATCGAAAATGATGTGGAGGGAAAAATTAGATAGAAAAATTAATTCTGTTTTAAATTGGCAAATTGTACAATGTCATGTGGTACTACATAATTTATTATAGAAATCTTGATGTACACGTAATAAGATTCTTAAATTTTTCGTATGCGTGTAATAAAAAAATTGTACATACAGTAACAAATACAGTAACGATTGACCGCAATACTAAGCAACTCTCATATTAATTAAAACATATACTTTGGAATTTGACTGTACCTATATATCAGAAATTAAAACGTTAATTAAACTTTTATAAGCTGTAAAATAATGTGATTGCGTAAAACAATAGATTTATGTTCGATTAAGCTAAATACACGGTGCATTTTTGTCCCTCCTGACAAAAACCATAACTTAAGTAGGAAGTAAACAGTCAACTTGTCTGGTAAAACATTATTCAATTGCAAGCAAAACCTTAATTATAATATAATTAAGTCAGCAATTAGCCATTTTTTTATTTTGCTTTCTAGAAAACAGAAATATATTAGTAGTTTTTTAAAGAAATAGTAATTATAATATTGTCTCGTCGATAATTACTCTTTATGTAAATCCAAACTTAAAACTCGTAATTTGAATAAGTCAATGTCGTACGATGCTTTGATTATACTACTTGTACATAAAAATGGTATATAAGAGATTACATAAAATAATGTGTAGGGAAAAAATTGGATAAAAAATTGATTGTATTTTAAATCGACAAATGATAGAACGTCACGTGATATTACGTAATCTATTATGTAAACCTTTACATACGCGCAACAATATCCTGAAAGGAAATTACTTGGATATGGACTTGCATGGATTAGGTGCAAATTTGTCCTTCTGCATATAACTAATGATGTTTTATAAGAATAATTGAGGATGGTCATTTGTCTAGCACAGAATAATATATATAACTGAAAATAAGTTAAAAACTCATAGGCAAATTCGTGGAATGTCCCATAGCATTTTGAAAAGTATTGTATGACCAAATTAAGCCACTGTTTCTTTACCATTACTTCAACACTTTCTGACTTTTTCAAACTATTTTTCAACCACACATTCTCATAATAAAATATTCTACATCTTAATTCAAAACTTTTTTTCTATTTTTTAACCGTACATTCTCCAAAAATTCAATATTTCAAAACTCATTTTCATTAAATAATGGCAGAAAAACTGGAGCTAACTATTTTTCGGCCAATTTTTCTTGTTGACTCTAACTTTTGAGTTTCTATTAACTGGAAGAGCATTTTTGTTTTGAGGAAAGAAATTTGGGTAGAATAGGCTCGAGCATAAAGCCATTTAAGTGGCAGCTCAAGGACCCATATTTTCAACAATGAAGTTCTTGATAATTTTTAGAAAAAAATATTTCAATAGATTAATTTTATCGATATAATTTTCATTGTTGAATAAAAAATAAAAGATAAAATAATTAGAACATTTGCTTTAGAAAATTCTGTCTATGTGAAATAACAATTAGGATACAAATGAATTTTCTACTAGTAATATTAAAAAAGGAAATAATTTGTTGATGGTGATTTCGTCCTTGACTAATATAATTAAAATATAAATTTTAATATTAAAAAAATTATCAAGAATAATTGTGTGAAATAAAAAACAAATCATAGATTACCCAAAAAAAAAATCTTTAAAGAAAAGTAAATAAAGAATACATGTTTTTTCATTGGTGATCTGCGACCGAAGCATTGTCCTCAGTTGCCGACGATATCAAAGACGGCATTGTCGTCAATAATCTCTAATAGACGTGGGTTAGTGATGAAGGAAGGATGTGAGTTGGTTATTAATAATAAATATGTATCAATGATCACCGATAGTATTACCATCAATTATTCCGTCTAAATCGTGGATTGATATTGTTTTTGTTAGATATTATGTTAGTGATCATTTTTTTTTTCCATTTAAATTAACTTTTATGAATATTCTAACAAATACTTTATTAGCAATTTTTCTAAACCCCTCAAGTTATTCGAGCAACTTTTAAACTCGGGATAAGATTTTAGATATTTTCCGAAGTAATTTCATTTTGGATGTGCAAAAATTGAAATAAAAAATTATGCAAAATTAATTGTATCATCATACTATCATGCATAGGATCGACAGAGACTTTTATTGAAAGATAAAATTAAAAGAAAAGAGTTGCATGGTCAAGATAAAATAACAACTAATTATGACAAGTATACCTTGGGTTGACATTCTAGAATAAACAAAAATATCGTATTAACGTAAAATGCATGATTAAATTAATTGTAATAACAAGACAATTAAAGTTATTAAAGAAACAAAAAAGGTACTGCGTGTAATGCAAGGAATCTAAAATAATGAAACCGCGTTAATATGGATTGCATGTGCTTTTGTCCATACATGAATTTTATAATCAGAGGCAATCATCCATATATGCACATAGATGCAAGAAGATAATATTTTTTTCGACGTAGATAATAAATTTTACGCGATTTCAATATTATAAGATTTCGTCTAATATCCGTGAAATAACGAAAGTACTATCGAATTTAGAGATCGATTATGCTACAATATTGTTTTTCATTAGAAAATCTATTAAATTTTACGCGGTTTCAGTATTATAAAATTTCATCCGATATGCCTTTAAATTTCCGCGAAGTAATGAAAGTACTATCAATTAAAATGGGAATTTGGAGATGAACTATACTACAAATAAAAGTCGTAGTAGATAGATATGATGTCAAGATTTTTTGCTTATAGTTCTAGAATTTCTACCAAATGTAGTTGTCATGATTATTTTTTATTTATTTTGACCAATAAAAATTAATAAATGACTCCTTTTCTTTCTAAGTTTTTTTTTTTTTTTCCGTAGATTTTTCAACAGGAGTCTTTAACAAGCTTATGTAGATTAGAAAACCCACTAACGACCACAAATATAGAAGAATTGTTTTCTGCTTTGACTTTGCAACAAATATCCTTTTATAAGAGAACATAGCATCACCAATAAAATTTTCCATGGAAAAATTGCGTTAAAAATTTAGTCTGCCCCGACCGGGCAAAAAATAAATAAATAAATATATATGTATGTACGGTTCGAGGGAAATGAAAAAAGAAAAATTTGTGGTGTAAGAAAATAAAAAATTCTATCAAAAAAGTATTATCTAAAAATGTGGTTATTTATATAATTTCATTTATAACATGAAATAAATAGAAAAGAAGCATGAGACATAGATCCAACGTCAACTATAGCTAAGGTGACGGCCCCTACCCACCCTATGCTCTCCACCCTACTGTTATCCCTACCCATAGAAACAAGATTACTTGCCAAAAGGTACAAGTGAAGAAGTTAAAAGAAAATGGATTTGGAGATCAATAAATACTCATTAATATACATAAAAAGTGTGATTATTGCATTCACAAAGAAGGGTAGTTGAATTTATTCTTATTAAGAAATCCATAAATGTAAAATTTAAGGTGATGAGTTGGAGACCTTACATCATTTATTTTCATTTAAGCACGATGATTTCTCCCTATTCTCTTAAAGAAATTTCATTGATTTTGTTTCCATATCACTTAACTTGAATTACACTCCACTTCAGTTGCGACAAACACTGGTGTGTACACACATGTATCCTTCAACTCCACTAAAATGTCGGATTGAGTCGTAAATAAGTATTACCTATCAACGATTTCCAATAAACACTTTCTTTTACACTTGCAGCAACCAAATTTAGGACCCTTTATAGTGATTAGAATCTATAGAGCACATCACTTTTGTTAACACAATATTATCATGATTGGTACACTTAATCTTGGTGTAGACCATGCAACTATTATAGCTTAAAAAGGTGAGGGTCCTAACTGCATGCCCATGAATCTATCAACCTAAAGAGGGAAATGACCAACTTCTAGGAAGAATCACCATAAATGATAAGTACCCATTTCATTTGATTTGTTGTAATTAATTAATTCTTTACTCTCCAAGTTTTTCTACTTAAAAGACATAATTTACTCACTCACATATATTTGAAATTAATCAACAATTGGAGTCTTATAATTGAAATTCATGAAATATTGATCTAGATTTAAAAATAAGTTATAATCGTTTTCTTTCAACAAAAAATGACTTTTTAATATTCAAATAAACAATTTTTGTTCAACTTGTGCAATGAAATGAAAAGTTGATAGTCAAAATACTTTTGCATTAAGGTTATAGACCAATTTGTTAGTGTCGATACAAATACATTGACCTCATGCATTCATTGCCTTTCTAGCAAAGTGTTGAATGAAATAACAAATGTCTATTACGTGAAAGACCATTGTGAGCATCAGGGTCCTAATGTTCATTCGATTACAAAGTTAACTTTAATCGTCTTCTTGAATTGTCGTAGATAATAACAAATGCGGAAGAACGGTGCAAATTTTCTTAAATGGAAGGGCACGAAGGACATTCTCTTCTCTGAATTTCTGTTAAAGTTGAAGGGAACTCAAGGTAAAAACAAATTTTGACCACGTAGAGCTATTTTTCCCTCAATTATAGGTGAAATCGAAAACCCATACACACACAATAACAGGTTACCTGTCAACTTCCCGCGTAAGGAAATGTCAACTATATTGCCGTCCACAGTGTGGTCTGCCCTAAGCATTAAGTGCCAACGGCCCCCCCACCGTTTAAATTTCCGTACCAACTGTCCACCGGCACTTCGCCGGTCACTCCTGCGTTTAAAAAATGACTTTTTAGCTACGGTTCTCGACAGTTCCTTTTGAATATAATTCAAGAGTTTTTTTTTTTTAAATGAATTAAGTATCCAAACTTCGTTCCTGAGAAGTGGAGACCCCCCCAAATCGGATGCGGTCACAAATTATACACAATTGGACCAGACATTCGGGAAGCGATTCTCTTCCCCCATGGACTAATTCAAGTCATTTTTAAGAATACTCAAGTAGGATTGGGGCATGTTTGCTATAGTTTCTATTTCTTTTTTGCGTCTGTTTTTTGTAGATTATTTTAGGCAATAATCTTGCATTAATTTTCTTTAAAAAAATTTCTAAATAATACATTCAAAAAATTATCAAAACTCTAAGCAGTTTCAAAATCATTTTGCAACTTTTCAAAAACAATGTCATAGACCCTTAAATTTTGCAATAAACTCAGGTTTAGTGAGTAAATACACAATCCAAAACAAATTAAAAATCACTTACTATTGAATATTAAGAACTAAGAAAGTAGAATTCGTGCTTGGAACTTTTCATTTTTCAACTTTTTTCTCAAGTTACTTATAGAAGTAGAAACAGAAAATTAAAAATTTTCTAGCCCAACTTAGACTTGAGAGTTAATTTAATCTTCTACGAATTTATGATATAATAATTTTATCAGTCTTAGCCCCTGTTTGAAACACATTCTATTTCTCATTCTTCATTTCAACTACACATTCTATCAATAAAATAATATTACACATAAACCTAAAAAATTCTCCTCACTTTTTATCCAAAATAGGTGTCAAACAGGGGCTTAATTTCTAAATAGTTCGATCCACCTTATGAGATGAGCCATAAAAGAATAAAAAGGGTAAGAGAATTAATAAACAAAAAAAAAAAAAGTCTGTGGGGCCAAGCTGCTGTCGAAAAACCACCCAGAAAAGCACCTTAAGAAAGTCTCTTCACAAATCTCTTCACACTTCAAATAGAGAGAACAAAACAAAATAAAACAAGAGCTCTCTCTTAAGAGCAGATGGAAAACTTGTGCCTGTAATCAAATTCATGGAGAGGAAAGAGGAGAATTCAACTGAGAACACAGCACTTTCCGATCAGAATAATCAGATGATTCCATCAAATAGCTTTTCCATGGCAAATAGCATATTTGACATCCCAAGTGAGGCAGATCAGAAGGGTTCTTTAGGCTTCATAGACATGTTGAATGTTCAAGATTTTGCTAGCCCTTCTATATTTGATTTGCTACAAACACCGCCGCTGATTCCACTACAGTCACAGCCACAGCCTCTTCCGTCACCGCCGTCAACTGTCCCGGAGTCGTCTGAGGTGGTCGACACTCCGGCCAGCCCAAATTCTTCGTCTATATCTTCGTCCTCAAATGAAGCTGCTAATGATAAACAGACTAAAACTGTGGATGAAGAACAAAATGACCAAGAAAAGACCAAAAAACAGTGAGCTCTTTTCTTTTTTCGTTTTTCTATTTAATGTGTGCAAAGATAAAGGTCCAATTTTTAGATCTTCTTTGGTTCTTTCTAAGGATTGCATCAAGGCTAAGACAAATATTGGCTTAATCTTCTAGACGAGGTAGTTCAAAACATGATTAAAAGGGTTTTTCTTGTGTATGTTCTGAATACTGTAAATACAGTGGATTTGATGATGCTCATATTCTGTCATTTATAATCTTGTTGAAGAGAAAAATAAGAATTAACATTTTTATTGGTAACTTTAGGTTGAAACCCAAAAAGAAGAACCAAAAAAGGCAAAGAGAACCGAGATTTGCGTTCATGACAAAGAGTGAAATTGATAATTTGGATGATGGATATAGATGGAGAAAGTACGGCCAAAAGGCAGTGAAAAACAGCCCCTTTCCAAGGTATATTCACACACGCGTATGTACACGCTTATAGATACATTCTTGTGTATGTACTTATCTTTTTACTTTTTCACTTATAATGATGGTTTTGCTTATTTTGATAAGGGTAAAAGTGGCATCAAGATAATGATTATGAGTAGATTTTGCTCAAAAATAATTTGTGGGCTTATGCAATTTTTTGTGCAGAAGCTATTATCGCTGCACTAGTACAGCCTGTGGTGTGAAGAAAAGAGTTGAAAGATCATCTGAGGATCCGTCCATAGTTGTCACAACCTATGAAGGTACCCACACACACCCGTGTCCGATAACGCCTCGTGGAAGCTTCGGAATAATGCCAGAAAACACTACTTTTGGTGGAGGTGGAAGCGGCAGTGGTGGTGGTGATGGTAGGGGTAGAGGTGGTTCTTTTTTTGGCATCCCTCAAGGGATTCATTATCAAAACCAACAGCATCAAATTCAGCAGCAACCCTATTTCCATAATTTGACACCACCTTTGAGTTTCACCAATACTAGTCCCTTAGTTCCTCGACCACATCAAGAAAGACCTTTTTACCCCTCTGCAACTCTTTTAGCCAGAGACCATGGACTTCTTGAAGATATGCTACCTTCACAAATTCTAAAGGAGACAAAGGAGGAGTAAAAGGGAAATTCACCTTACTGTGATTGGTATGTTATTTTCCCACTGACAAATGAAGTTGGGGTTTTCTTTAGACATAAACCCACTTCAAATTCACTATAGAAACTCTATTATTTGCATGTAAATTACTAGCTTTTAGCTCATTGAGGTACGAGTTTGATTATATTAATTTTCTTTCTTAATTCTTGTACTTAATTAAATTCTACTAATAGTTAAGACTGCTTAATTTTCTCATTTTCTTTTTGTTCTTGTTTTGAGTGCACTCATGCATGTGTATTATTGACACATATGTATCAGATCAGGGAATTTTTTTTTAAAGAAAATTTAGGGTTAGGGTTTCTTTACGAGAATTTAAAACTTCCTTTTGAATGGGATAACTCAGCTCCCGGCAGGCAGATGCCGAAAGCCTCCTGGAATTGGAGGAAAAAAGAGATGATACTATTATGATAACTAGTATGCAACGAGCAAAGTAGTAATAGGTACTAGAATCAATTGATGCAAAGAGTATTTGCTTCAACATGAGCGTGGACTTATGTTAAGGAATTCTCAAAGTAATGTCTAAAATAATAGTACTCGAGACAGATTCTCGAGCATTGTCTTAGGTGATAAAGAATTTAATTGCACGTCTCCTAGTAGCAAAGCTTTTGGGAGAACTTATTGTCTTATTCTTTTTGACATGACAACTCTTACAAATTTTTATAAATTGTGAAAAGATAATGAGCATTTTTGAAATTCTTATGCACGCGCCATTAAAAATTGGTTCCATTTTAGAAGGTCAATCTTATTAAGATGAGTAACATAAACCCTTGATTCTTATTGTGGTATTTAACACGTGATTTATTTCTTAACTTGCTCATATCATAGTGACTCGTTTAAGAACGGTTCATTTGAGTTTAATAGGCTTTGTATAATATTATAAATATATATATTAACATTTAATCGATGTAGAATTTATCCCTTAAGAGAAGAGTTACATGGAAGAAGACTCAATATACATCAATTGACTGTAATTGCCTGTTCTACAATTAAAGATATAGCATATTTGAATTTAAGAAATATCTCAAGCTAGTTTTCGAAGTTCTATACTATAATTTTGAAAATGCTTAACAGGAATAATTTCTATTTGTAGCTGAACAAGATGTCATGCCAACATTTTTTCACCTTTCCCATCCTTAGAAAATTACACACCATAGGTGCATTGTATCTCGACTCCTTGACAAGAAAGAATTAGCTAGTTTTGGGATTTTTTTTTAAAATTATAATTAAAAGGTATACTTTTAGACATGACACTCCCACTTTATTAAAATCGAAACATAACAATACATTACATCTATTCCAATTTTTTTTCACTAAAAAGTTACTTTTCAAGAATGGGTGATAGATAAATTTATAATACTTGTGAATCCTACAAAAATGTGTTGTTAAATTATAATTTGACTTTGAAAAAAAGTAATAAAAAAACGAAACACAAACAGAGCCATCATTTTGCAACGTGTGTGGTACGTCGCAAAATAGTTTTGTACTTTGCGCGTTTTTTACAATGTTTATTGTGCGTTGTTATAATCTCCTCATTTATCAAACTTCATTGCCGTTGTTAAAAGTTTATATATTTCATAGCTTTAACAACAGGTAATCGGGGACCAACCTAACATATATACACAAGTTAATGTTAGGCTTTCTATTCCCTTTCCCTCTGTGAATGTCATTTCTATGTCAGGAAATGACATGTGAATGCTAGGAAATTGTCAATACTAAAATTAATTATTTTGCCTGTACATCATTTCCATCACTGCTAGTCTATGCTCGAGCTCGATACAAAGGACATAAAATTGGTCTGGTTATATGATTCTTGAATTTCAAAAACATGTTCCAAGTATTGTAAATATTTGAGATGCCAGCCATTAAAAAGGAATCAGAATGAACATATTTTTTCTAACTGTAAAGGGATGTGAATAATTTCGAGCTTTATTTTCCCGCAAAGAAAAATATTCATAAAGCTGGTCATGAAAATTTTCAATTCTATTTTAGGCTCGATTCATCGCATTTCGCGTCGATTATATTTAGATTTTACTCTTTTCCATATACGATCAATGACATCAATACAGGTGGGAAAAAAAATTAAGAATAAAGTAATGCCTTTTGTGTTCCATTTAGTCAAAAGTTGATGCCTCAAATGTGACTTACAGGGAAAAAAAAATACGAAGAAAAAAGATACTCAAATAATTTACATAAAGATTTGCAGATTTTCTTCAATAACTGTTCAACTTCTAAAGCCAAAATACGAGGATAAATACATAATAATGGGGAACATACAGAATTTAAAAACTTAATTACTGGATAAAGGCATGGGTTGATATGATGTGTAATTGTTATTTCGTGTAATTTCGATAACATGTAATTCAAATTTGTGAGGATCATGACACTATTTTGCTAGATTTTCCAATAGAGATTTGTCTCCCACTATTAGCTATTCTAGAACAAAAAGAATTGTCAATATCTGTTAAAAGGGATAAATACATAACGTACAAGGTACTCAGTTGCTTCCTTAATAAATTAATATTTTAAGTTAAAACTACAAGTCTTAATACCATAATTCATTTATATGTTTTAGGAAAATTTACGGTTGGGTAGCTCCAACGTTTCACACGGTGTAATTATAGGTGCGCAACCTTCAGAAGACAGATTATGAATCATTGGCCTATTTAAATATGTTAATATGAATTCCCATATGACTAGAATCATGGTTGTGGATGTTAAAATTGCAAACAATTTTCAATTGAACAAAAGATAAATGTTGTGATTTGATGGTTTTTCCCTCCAACTATAAATCACGTGAAATTCAAGTGCAATTTTAACGTCTATATTGCTGATAATTTGGTCACATGGGATCCAAATTGCAAATTTAAAAGCTCCTTTGGCATAAACTTTTTATAGTGAAAAATAATTTAAGGGATAATTGCAGCAAAAGTCCCAAACATTTGAAACATTAGTACTTTCCCCAAATTTTTGATTTGTTGTAGTCGTCACCCCCAACTTTTTCAAATGTTGCAGATGAAGCCTCTTTGGACAATTTCTATCTATAATTCTGTTAGTTGACCAAAAATTTAACTATGACAACATTTTTAATATTTTAGAAAATGACAAAAGAGTAACTTTTCATTTATCACATTAAATTATTAAATTAAAAAATAAGAATTAAATAAAACACACACACACACACTCGTCTTCTTCCTCTCAACCCTCACCCATCCCCACCTCAAACCCAAAACCCCCCGGAACAAAATCGGGTTGCTTCAAGTTATCACTCGTAACAAGTAGGATTTTGAGTGGTTCTATTAAAGATGTCTTTTGAACTCATTCTTACTTGATCTTGGATTTTTGGGAGTCAAGCTTCTTGAAATTGGTTTAACAAGAAGGATTTTGAGTGGTTCTATTAAAGATGTCTTTTTTGGGGTAATTTGATCTAAAATGGTGGTGCTTGGTCACTAGAGAAAAAAATTTGAGAAGTGGGTTTTCAGAATTTCTACCAAAAAATTCCACTTATTTTTGGATCTTTTTCGATTTGATTTTTGGTTAATTGTTCTTTATGGTTGCTGGGACAAATTGGGAATAGGTGATTTGATTAATTGTTGTTTAATTGGTCATTTTGGTAGCTGGACCAACTTTGTGATATGAGTTTTCAACAATTTTGTGAATGTGTTTTTGAGGATTTTCTTCATTTAAGACTTTTCAATTGCTATGCATTGCTACTGATAGAATTGCAAATCTCGCTCCTTCAACTTGTCTTGGAATTGGGGGTATGTTAGTTGATCTTTGACTTTGTTTTTGGATTTGTTATGGACTCTTTTTGTGTGTGTGTGTGTGTGTGCGTTTGTGTGCATATTTTTTATTTAATTATTTAATGTGATAAATAAAAAAATTACTCTTTTATTCCTTTTAAAATATTAAAAATGTGGTTAAAATTAAATTTTTGGTCAACTAGCAGAATTATGGATGGAAACTATCCAAAGAGACTTCACCTGCAGCATTTGGAAAGGTTAGGGGTGACTGTTGCAACAAATCAAATATTTTGGAAAAGTCTGCTAATATTTCAAAAGTTTGAAACTTTTGCTGTAATTATCCCTAATTTTAATTATTTAGATGTGTGGTTAAGCCCCTGTTTTTGCTTCATTTCTCCGAATGGTTAAGCTCATGTTTGGGCTTCATTTCTTTAAAAAAAAAAAAAAAACTCATTTTTTTCAAAATTCATTTTCAATCACACATTTTCTCATAAAACAATCATATACATCAAAACTTTTTTATTTTTTAACCACATATCCAGTGGCGGACCCAGCACCTGGCGAGCCTCCGCGGTCGCCCGTGCTGGATCCCCCGGAGCCTTCAAACCGTTGGACTTGCTGTTGAAAAAGGGATCCGCCGCTGCTACCCAGAAANTGATGAACATCGCATAGATGTAGAAGGATCATCAGAATTGACATGTCAACAAATGGGAGAGATTAATTGATCAGCTGTGTTTCCAATCCGTAATGATTTTGTTATGGTTCTGAGTGTGGAAGACGGGAAACCAGAAGGAAGCTGGAGAAGATGAGTAGATAACTTAAGTTTTGGGCCTAATTTTTATTTTTTTTAGTTTTGCCATTGTTTGGGGCCTTCAGGCTGGCCTTTTTTTTAGAAAAAAAAAAAGGCCCAAAGTCCCCAAATCCAATCCATGGTCCATGGACCATGGATATATATGTTACAGTACGTGAAGTAATGCCAGCGAGAGAGAGCCAGAGACGAGGATAAGCACTGAAGCAACGCCACGGCCAGTCTCCATTTCCCACCTCTCTTGGCTCGATTTGCGAAGCTGGTCGTCGGCAACAGAGTTGGACCAGACGGACCTTCTCTTCTAGCGACTTTGACTGGTGAGCGCCCTTTTCCTTCTCGAATCTCGAC